>JAVJIF010018980.1:0-97878 GCA_038442645.1 Agave tequilana
TATTAGGCTTCTTAATTTGCCCATGTAACTAGCCTTTAGTTGGTGACTTTCAAACCAGACGGTCTTAGGGCACTGGGTGAGAAAAACACCCCAAGGACCTAAGGATTCGAGCAAACAAGGCCACAGAACTAAGGATTTTTTATTTTTAAGATGGACAGCTTTTAGGTGTGAATATTTATGCTTTATGATGCACAAATACCCAGCTTAATCAGAGGATCTTTGATATATATATATATAATATATATATATATATATATATATATATTATATAATATATATAATATATATATATATATTTCTTTTTTTCTTTCTTCTTTTTTTATAAGGCATAAGAATCTTGTTTTTTGAACCCTAAATGTATTAGTGTATAAAGCATGCATATTTCATTAAGGTAAAAATCAAGACTAAATTATTTTTCTAAATTTTCTTCCTAACCCTAAAAATTAAACAAATAATCTTATTTTGACCATGCATAAGAAATCCTAATTATGATTCTCATATTCCTTATAATAACTTAATTTCTGACAAAAAAATAGGTCAAAATATTTTTTTACTCTTCAAAAAAATTTTAAAAGTAAAGAAAATGTTAACTTTTTTATACAAATAAAATAAAAACCTATGTTATGAAACTTACTCCCACACCTATCTCATGCATTGTCCTCAATGTATGAATGAATGCATATATGCATAAAAAAGAAGAAAGGGGAGGAAACATGTAACCTCAAGATGGCAGTTCCAGTGGGGGTTAGATTGGGCCAATCATTTCTGCCCAATCTAAATGACGTGGATTATCTTGGAACCCACCTTTAACGACCTCTTTTTATTTACATTTTTATTAACCCCTTTATGAATATGATCATGTAAGATCTGAAAATGAAATTTATCCCAGTTATATGACCAATTTTCGAATATTATCACCGAGTCATAATTGTTTTATCTTGGTCCAACAATGGAATGTGATTTTGTGGAATAGATGATTTGGGCTCTTGAATGATAGGAAGGGGAACTACCACTGATTTTGGTATTTGATTTAAATCAGTTTAGGTTCAAGGGTCAGTTTTGGTTTAAAAGTTGAGTCCAAATCAAGAAATTAAGATTCACATTCTTTTCCCATCAATGGAATGTGATTATCAAAAATAGGTTGTTCAATTTCAAGATTTGTGGGCACGAGAATCGATGTTGGCTCGGGAATGTAGTCCAATTCGGGTAAAGATACTGAAGGCAACATAGACTCGAATTTTGGAATGAATCACGAAATGAAAGTTTGAATTCACATTTTTTTTCAAGTTTAATTTCATTGAAATGAAAACTTGTCAATTTGTCAACAGTTTGGTATTGGTCAAGTTCAAGGTGATGTGATGAAATTGAATCTTGGTTGAAGTCTCCAAGATGTCATAATTCTTGGTTCCTATCAATATGGTTAGGCAAATCGGGAATAATCGAAAATGTGTTAGGTAGTGTTTTCTCATATTGCATCAAGTGTAGCTACAAATTAAAATAATAACTCATAAATTAAAATAAACTCACAAATTGCATCATATATATCTACAAATTACAAACAACACATAAAGAAAAAAAATGCTCAAATCAGATGCATGTTTCTCCCTACATGGGTATAAATTCAATAAGCACATAAAATGGTTGCATGCCAAGCCATTATCTTGGATTGGATACTGATATTGCATATTTATCATCACATTTTCATATTTATTTTATAATAAACTCTACTTTTTAATATTATTTTTGTCTAAAATTGTTCAGGCCTTTACTGAAGGAGATGGAAGAGAAAACGAACTCAAAAGCCCACTGAAATTCAGATTAAATCAAAATTAAGGATCGCGACAAATGTTCAGCTGAAGATCAGAGCAAATTAGAGAGATAACCCCAAATAAAAACTAGTTAAATTTAAATTTTTATGAATCTATTTCGGTTAGCTAAAGATAACAGTAATATCGTCAAATCTAAAAATCAAACGGAGAAACCGGTTGGATAAAAGGATGATGAAACAACACATCAAGAAGTCCTGCTCCTTGGCTGTGGCCACATGGCCACATCCAGGCCGCGGATCTACAGCAATATTAGGGGATAAGGCGCTCCCCTATCTTCTTACTCCTTCCCTCTTCTATTTTTGCCTATAAAAGCAGCATTTTCTGAAGGCTACAGGGACAGTTAAGCAGAGATAAATTCTTAGGCTAGTTTTTGTTCTAGTTTAGTTTAGGTTTTCATTTTTTTACTATAATTTTTATTCTTTATAAATATAGGTTGGACTGAGATTCATGTAAGTAAGAGAGAGAGAGATTTATGCTGAGATTGACACCGATGATGGGTACTCTAGGAAGTTTAGAATATAATGAACAAGCCATAAGAGATGCACTTAGTAAGTTCATCATCCTAGATGAGCTTCCTTTTAAATTTGTAGAGGGTATTGGATTCATATATTTCATGTCCTCAGCGTGCCTTAGATTTGTATCCCATCCTGTTGGACAGTCCAAAGGGATTGTTATGAGCTGTATTGGAGAGAGAAGACCAATTTGAAGAATTTATTGAAGGCCACATGTCAAAGGGTGTGTCTCACTATGGACACTTGGACTTCCATACAAAATATCAATTACATATATCTCACCGTACATTGGATTGATATTGATGGTAGTTCAACAAAAAAAAAAATTCTCAACTTTTGTCCCATTTCTAGCCATAAAGATGATGAACTCGGTAAGGCGACAGTGAAGTGTTTAATGGAATGGGAGATTGAGAATGTCTTCACTGTCACGGTTGATAATGCTAGTTCTAATGATAAAATGCTTCAATACTTGAGAAAGAAGTTTAATAATTGGCGCGGTAGCACGTTAGATGGAAAATTTCTTCATATGAGATGCATCGCCCATGTGATTGATCTTGTTGTAAGTGATGACCTTAAAGATGTAGGAGATTTGATTAATCAGATCTGTTGGGCCATGAGATAATTAGGCAATCTCCATCAAGGCTAGCAAAGTTTAAAACGTGCATTGCGACAGAGAAGCTTGTATTTACTAGTTTTTTATGCTTGGATGTGTGTACTAGGTGGAACTCCACCTATTTAATGTTGGTCATTGCGCAACAATATGAAAAGGATTTAGATATATTTTTGAGGAAGATTCAAACTTCCATGCAGAGGAGGACAAGTATAAACTTCCTACAGAGAATGATTGGGCAGATACTAGGAGGTTGTGCATAGTACTTAAAAAATTCTATGAACTAACACTGCGTTTGTCTGGGTCTTGTATGTGACAAGCAATACACATGTTGAATGCGATCAGATGATCTTAATATGGGAAGCATTGTGGTTAAAATGAGGGAAAAATTTGATAAGTGTTGCGAAAGTTGGTAGAATATGAACATGTTGACTTATATGGCGGTGCTTCTTGATCCCCGAAATAAGTTGGAGGTTTTGGGTTATGTTCTTAATGATATATTTGGTGAAGGTGTTGAAGAGGAGCAAATTTATCGTAAACACTGCAATTGCGTTGTTTAATGAATATAAAGCCAAATATGAAACTATTAATCAAGAAAGAACGAGTGGGCAATCAACTAATGAAGGTTCAAGTATTGCAAGCATTCCGGCCATTCCTAGTGCAAGAGCACGGTACATAAAGAGAAGAAGAATACTCAGTGAGGAGATACAATCGGAGTTAGAAAGGTATCTAAATGAAGCAATAGAATGTGAAAGTCCTAATTTTGACATTCTTCATTATTGGAAAGTCAATAGTGAAAGGTTTACCATCCTTTCTAAAATAGCACGTGATGTGTTAGCCATTCCTATCTCTACAGTGGCTTCTGAATCTGCATTTAGTACCGATGGACGAGTCCTTGATCCATTTAGGTGCTCCTTGACTCCTAAAATTGTACAATGTCTTATCTGTACCGCAGATTGGCTTCGGTCTTTCATGGCAACACAAAAGAAGAAGTGTTGAGAAGATTTGGATGAACTTGAGAAGTTGGAATAGGCATGCATTTAAAATATAATGAAAACTTTTTGTACCGGGATTTTCCTTTTTAAGGTGCTAATATTTTTTGATTATATGTTTGTTTTTATCTCTCTCTCTCTCTCTCTCTCTCTTTTTTTCCTTCCAGATTTAGGGAAGCTGAAATTAAGCCATACTCACGTTGTGATTGGGGGAGATGAGAGTGATTGACCTTGATTTAGGTAGAATCTTTTTTGTCCATGTACCTCTCACAATTATGCATACTAATATCTCTATGTATTGGGCTAGTACATGTAGAACATAGTTTGGATTTGGATTTTCAGTGTTCATGTTGCTATGTTTATGTCTATGATGCTTTAGCTAAGACTAGATTTGGGGGAGATGAGATAGTATTATTTTGAATGAATATTGAATTGCCCGATGTAATTACATGCTGGTTTTGGCTACTCAGCTTGATGTTATCAGCAACATTAGTCCATAATTGAAGTCTATTAGTGAGAGCTCAGGGAGCACACAAACAAATCGCCCATGTTAAGAACTCTAGTCGCTAAGTTCTCATGTACTAACACACAAAAAAAGACTTTTGAGAGGGACATTTAAAGAACCTTTGACAGAGATATTTGCTGTTACAAATGGAGCCAAAAAGTGGAGAGCATGTTATCAAAGGTCATTTGCTGTATTATTTCCCAAAGCAAAGAAGGCGATTATCCTATTGTTCACTTTTTACTTATGCAATCTTTTCTTGGACATGTCTTCTCCAAATGGTCTTCAACTATTTGCACTTTGCAGTATTAGTTTTTCTGATCTACTTTTCATTTAGTTATGATGACAGTTGATGGTAATGATGATTTTAAATTGGTTATAGTGGGTCTCTTATTGCTAAAGTATCTTAGGTATTGTCATATCTGTAAAATATTACTCTGTAATCAAATTACTATTTATGTCTGTCTGTTAATTTTTGCAACTTGCAACAACAATATTCTTAGATGCTTGTTTACTCGCTATTAATATGCCATATTGTATAATTGTCTTAAGTTTTCTATTCATTTCTTAATTCTTACATGTTGAACTGGAACTTGTCAATTAAATGAATAAACAATAGAAACTAAACCTCTTCAAATGCAATTTGGTGTTTTTAATCATCTAATCTTTATGAACATGGAGAATTTTATCCGCGGTTCTTCTGCTCGACCACATATACTCTCCCAATCTTTCTCTCTTCTTTATATGCATCTATATAATTTTATGCATCACCTTACAGGGAGATATTAATGATAGTGAATGGTATCTCTCATCAGCCTGATCTTTTGTTTTTGTTGCATTTTGCTTTGCATTAGTAACGCATCACTTTGTAGGGAGATATGATGATAATGATATGTATGTGATTCAATCCTAACCGAAAAAATTGAAAAACCGAACTGAATCGATTCGGTTTTAAATTTTATTCAGTTCGGTTTGGTTTTGTAAAAATCAGCAAAAACCGAACCGAACTGAACGATACTCACCCTTATTGACAATACGACCAAGATTAAAGGGAGAAGAACCGGGGAATAAAGGAAGACAGGCAAAAAATACGTGTTTTAAGAAAGTCTTTTTAAATTTATTCTAAACACCTTTTACGTTTTCTTACGTTGTTTTGAAAAGAAATTAATTTATAATTATTTAAGATAATTATAAAACTAATCTCTATTCAAAACAATTAATATTATTTTCTACTGAATTTTTTAATATTAGATGTATATTGTCATAGACTTTTGTAGCAAACAGTTAGTTATTCATCAAGACATCTAAAATTAGTGAAAAATTAAAAAAACAAGCGTTTAATATTTTTATTACTACAAACTATGTTTATTGAATATGCATAAATTAACATAGCAACATATAAATTTGACATATGGATGACTTTTTTTTTATCCATAGAACTCAATCGTTTTAAACATGAATCACTAACTATCTTTTTTTATATGTTTGGACTCGTTTTACCATTTTCAGATATAATTTTTTCACATGGACCGGTATTAAACATTTGATATTTTTCTTTTTCTTTTTTTTTTCGTTTCCCATTTTGCTAACAATTTGGCCCCGTCTTATGCATATTTTCATACACTGGTAGACGCAAACAATTTGAATGAAATGAAATAAGAATTGAATTTACGCTTCATGTTGCACGTGAAATAAAGAGAAATTAGATAGCAATTCAAAATATTAGTTGTGGATATTGAAAATCTTGATATAAATCTGATATAGGGTAAAATTTTCAAAACTATTATAAACTATTAGAGTTTTCTCCAAAACTACCCTCAACTTTTTTTTGTTCTCGGAACTACCATGAACTCTATTTTTTGTGAAAACTTCTTTGTTAAAAACTTCCTGCGCACCGTTAATGACTTAAGTAAAAAGTCCTAATTTCCCATATTTTATAATTAATTAATCTTTTTGAAATAAATTTTTAGCAAAATAAATATTCATGTCATAAAATACTACAAGGGTTTATTTATAAAAAAATCATCTACTTCTCCATATTGAATTTTTGGTATTTAGAGAGTTTTTTGTGACTTTTTAAATATTGTCTTAATCAAAACTTATATACATATATGACTAATTTTTAAGGGTATTTTGTCATAAAAATATCATATGCTACGCATGTGACATGATTTTATAAAGAAAAGTTATGAAAGGTATGTTTGAGCAAATATGGGAAACTTTGTGGTAGCTTCAAGAATAAGAAAAAATGAGGGAAATTTGGAGTAAAATTTTAAATGTTCATGGTAGTTTTAGAGAATTTATCCTTTGATAAATATATATAAAACTTTTTTTGAAATTTACTTATGAAAAAAATAGTTATCACTCTTATTTCTAAGTTAATAATTATGGTGATAATTTAGTGTCTTTAATTGTCAAATACATCATAATTATTTTTAACAAATAATACGAGCTAATTTTTAAACTAAAATAAAATTTATAATTTAAATTTATTTCTAACTATATCTACAACAAAATTTAGATTATCCACATTTGTCATTGTTTATTTGCCATCTAGATAATAATAATTTAATTTGTTATGTAATGGTAAGCTAAAAAGAAAAAGATAATAAATAAGCAGCGATAGTTGAACCTTGGGCCACCTTAAAAGAAATTTCACAAACTAATCAATAAAGCTGAAGGCCAGTCATGCCATTTTCTAGACCCTCACATAATTTAGATAAAGAATCATTTATGAAAATTTACCAAAATTTTCTATAAAGTTTAGTGCCCACACTCGGCTTAATATGGGTTCGCCAATTATTAGTATGTAGTCATACACGTATTTATTTTTTGAGTATATGCAAACATGTTCTTTTATCAAATTTTTTCTTTGAAATATAAGTTGTAGCTTGAAGCAAGTAGGATTTGAATCCCAGACTTCTTTCCTACTATAAAGAGATTTTACCGTTATGTTACAATGACACTTGCTCCTTTTATCAATTATAAGTCCATGAAAATTGAGTAAATAAATTATAAGAAATTGAAATATGGTTTACTTAATTTTTGGAAGATAAGAAGATAGGTAATTTGTCGAGCTCAAAGCCATTTCAACAAGAAATAATTGTACTAGTTAATTGAACTAAAATTAATATTGATTGATTAAAAGAACATGATTAATAAAATAGTAATAATATTGATAAAATAGATCTAAGATTTCATGTTGTAAACCATAAGAATTAAATTCAAATATGGTTAATTTGTTAAAAATTCAGCATAACTTCATTTTTCATTGAACAACCGTTAATAAAAGAGTATATTTGCAAAACAAATAAAAAACACAAAGGCCATATAAATAAAAATGTAATTCTCAAAAAATTAAAGACGTATGTGCTAAAACCCAAATAGAAAGTCAAAAATAACCGTTGGGCGCTTAGCTTTGCAATCTGTCCGTATCCGAGCCCGAGTCTGATTCGATGACAGAGAGATTGTTAGCTTAACCATGAAGCTAATTTAGCTCACCGTTAGATTAATTCCCACTCAGCCTCATTGATAAATACATCCTCTTTTTAAGCAGCCCCCTTCCCAATCTCTGAACCCCAAAAACCCAAAATCCTAAACCCTAACCCAAATCAACCCCTTTCTCGAGATATGGATAGAAGCGAATGCAGGGGCCGGTGATCGCCATGGATCTGGAGATAGGAAATTCTGCTAATTACCCAATGGTTCTTGTCCAAATCCCGATGTACAAAGAAAAAGAGGTCATTTCTCTCTTCTTTCTTCTTCCGATTTCTTCCTCCAGTGATTTCATTTTGATTTCGTTTTTTTTTTGCGATGGGTGTGTTCCTTTTTTGGGGTCGTCGTGAACCGGTGAATACCCGAATGCGGCCTCCATGGCCATCCGATCGGATCATTATCCAAGTGCTCGATGATTCCAACGACCCAATTGTTAATTAAAGTAATAATCGTGGTTTAATTGAGTAAAGATTGAGAATTCCATTTCTTTTTCTCTTTATGTTATGTTTTGTTCTGTTTTGTTCTTTTGTTTTCGCATTGGGGTTGTCTTCTTCATCTTCCCCTTGCAATTCTTGCGTTCTTGATTCTCAAGGAGATCATTGATTGTTAACCATCAGGCAGAAGATACAGATCTGACCTTTGAGACCACTTCAGTGCAAAAATGCCATTGCAGACCAAGGACGCATCACAATTATATTTCGAAAAACATCAGACAGCAGATACCGTACCGACTCTTTGAACCACTTCAGTGCAAAATGCCATTGCAGTCCGAGAATTTTTTTACTTTTTTATTTCTTTAATTGGTTTGATTTACACACATTCCTGAATCTGATCCGGGTATCATCTTTTTCTGTTCCAAATCCAGCAACTCAGGTGTTTTTGGCAGCAGTGTCTGCAAAAGAACATAATTCATGGGAATTAGTTGTAATTCAGTGACAAAGTCACTTTCTTATTATGAGTCTATGATGTCTGTTTATTTTAGTCAATTCTATTTCCCCAATTTTAGCACGTAGCAATGGATGATTAAGAAAGGTTGTGCATCACTTTTATGCTATGTTAATTTTATCCTTCCTGATTAAGAAATTCTGTCTATAATTAATAATAACCATGGCATTATTTCATCACATTAACATCTGTCAAGATACTATTGGAGGTTATGATTTTAACTCGCCTATTTTCGTATTCCCGTCTTATTACATGAAAAAAATCATCATCAGTAGCTTGTTACATGTTGAAAACTTGAAATCTGCTTAAATGTTTTTCTGTGATTTTAAGTGTTATATTCTGTAATTTTGTTACATGTGAATGTTCTATGTGTCTGTAGCTAGGATCCACTGTTGAGGGATGGTGCTTGGTAATAATGGTAAAGGGGAAGATTGGCAAAAAGGAGTACATCCATAGATCTCTATCAGGTGTTTGATAGTTATACAAATTGATTGCTTAGTCCTGTTTCTTATGTCAATAATGATAATATACTTTGTTATTACTAATACATATTAATGCCTTGTAGAACCAGGATACTGTCAATAATATGCTGGTTACCTTAGGAATTTCATTTAGAATTGAACTCTCCTATCTTCATCATTGTATTGTTATTACTGTCTTTATTATGGTATTTGTATTCTAGGATATGAAAGAATTGGAGCTTTTAGTTATTATCTATGTATATTAATAAAAGAACAGTAACTGTTTTATTCCATAATGGGCATAATCCCTCCCATGATATGCTGGAAGTGAATGGCTTCTACTTAGATCAAAAAAATGTCGGTGAACTTTCTATTTTAAATGACTGTTAGGTCCTTTATTTCATTTTGATGTGTTATTAGGTATATGATGTTTCACTAGAATGCACTTCTGTAGTAAAATTAAGCTAATATGATGACCAGTAACAATTA
This sequence comes from Agave tequilana, assembly GCA_038442645.1. NCBI lineage: Eukaryota > Viridiplantae > Streptophyta > Magnoliopsida > Asparagales > Asparagaceae > Agave > Agave tequilana. Next base: position 9,836 of record JAVJIF010018980.1, read on the forward strand.
TTGACACTCTCATAACATTACTTCCTAGTAGTTGGCACAACTAAACCTAACTTTCTATGATATGGAGTAGGGTTCAAATCCTAAGTGGTAATTTAGCAACTAGTAAAAACATGGTGTTCTGCAGATGGCTGGAGAAAATTTTGTAGTTAGCCATAGCAGGTACATGTACCTTGTAAAAGAAATCATCACCCATCTGCTGCCATAACTTTCCCACCAAATTGGCCATAGTTTCTCAAATTCAGCCATCCTGAAAACAAATTGGTTTTGGCAAGTGGTTGCAGTTTAAAAGTCAAAAACTCGAACATTTTTAGGGTTATTTAGTCAACCAAATAGGCTTCTATTAAGAAAAAGTGATGGACGATTAAAGATAATGATGATAATAGATATGACAAGTGTTGGAATTTGAAGAAGTCTCTTATCTCTCTCTGGAAGGCGTTGCATGTGTAAGTGGGTTCACAAATTTTTGAGATGCCTTGAACAACAGATAATGAGAGCAATTTATCTCTATTAACTAGGGGGAGAGCGAAGCAGTTTCAAGCAAAGTAGAAGCATTAGAGATTCAAGCAGCTAGTGCACTTCCTTGCCAAGCCGACTATTAAACTTGGAAACATGGACAGGGCCCTAGGAGGCACTAGAATAGCCAGCTATTTTGGGCAATTGATCTAAAATCAAATTGTTTTGAAAATTTTGAATAGGGAGCATTTACATTTCACGGAAATAGATGAGTATATATATCACGTGCATGCATAGCTTGATGGGGGCGGGATGGGTTGTTTAAAGAGAATCAGTCCTTCAGTCCTTTGTTGTGTAGTGCGGTTGGTGGTGGGATGCTCAGAGGAATACCAAGTTGTTCTAAATGCCAAGGATCAGTCATTTCTTTTATCTTATGTTGAGTCTACTGCATGTTTCATTCTCTTGATTAGGATCTTTCTAATTATGATTTTATGCTCTTGACCAAAACTGTGACCATTTACATGATTAGGATATGACTTAGCCATTTTAGGACTGGATGGTTTATTCACCTTTTATTTTTTATGTTACACAGTTTTGTTGCTGGATTTTTTGCTATTATGATACTCTGAACATATTTTCTTTATTTTCTGATTAAGGAGCATAACCTCTCTTCCTTCTTCCTTCAATATGTTTATGCATGTCTTGGTTCATGAAAGTAGCATTTGATTTTTGATTATTTTTTTTGGAACCCAGTTGACCTGAATCTGAAAACTTCTGCTGTGCATTTTATTGTTGTGCAATTCTTCCAGCTCAATAGACTACACATATTTGGGAGATAATTCTCATTGGAGAAATATTATAAATAAGTCCATAAAATTTTGGAAGCATTTTTAAAAAAAAGGCATTATACTGATTGATCAAGTTGCTTCTTCCCTGGAGCATGTTACCTGGCCCATTGCATATCCCTACCTGAATTTTTCACTTATTGCCAATCCTTTTTGGGAGTCGATGTTAACAGGTAAATGCGGCCTCTCATGGCCATTCGATCAGATCATTATCCAGGTGCTTGATGATTCCACCGACCCAATAGTTAATTAAGGTAATAATCATGGTTTAAATGAGTAAAGACTGACAATGCCATTCCTTTTTCTCTTTATGTTCTGTTCTGTTCTTTTCTTCTCATTTGATTTCACACTGGGGTTGTCTTCTTCATCTTCCCCTCATAATTTGCGTTCTTGATTCTCGGGGGGAGAGAATAATTTCATTTTTTCATTTCTTTCATTTCTTTAATTGTTTTTTTCACGCAAATGCTTTGGGTTCTTGAATCTGATCTGGGTATCATCTTTTTGTGTTCCAAGCTCAGTAACTGAGGTGTTTTTGGTACCAGAGTCTGCAAAAGAACAGAATTCATGGGGATTTAATTGCAATTCTTTGACAAGGTTAGTTTCTGATTATGACCTGTGTTAATAATAGTCGATTCTATTTCCCCATTTTAGAAAATAGCAAAGGATGATTAAGAAAGTCGATGCATCACTTTTGTGCTATGTTAATTTTTATCCTTCTTAATAAGAAATTCTGTCTATAATTAATAATTACCATGACACTATTTCACCACTTCAACATCAGTAAAGATACTATTGGGGGTTTAGATTTTAACTTGCCTATTTTTGTATTCCCATTTTATTAGAGGAAAGAAATCATCAACAGTAGTTTATTACATGTTAATGATTTTTCATTTTCCCCTTATAACATCGGCTAGTAATGTAATTTTGCATCAATAAATTTATTATTATTATCTCGTATTGCCAGATTCTCCAGTCTCAGGTGGTACAATTGTCATGAGGTTGTGTGGGGCACGTAGTATTAGGTTGATACCATACTATTGGTTTTCTATTTTTTTTTTTTATAGTTCTGCTAAACTTCATAAGATTTTCAACATTTTAGCGAACCCATATTACTGTGATAACGCTGGTTTAGATTGTAATATGTTTTCTCATGGAAATGCTTTATGATTGTTATGCGGATTTTGAATCTCATACTCTTATTTCATAACATGATTGTTTTATAATCTCTGGCTTTAATTTTTTTACTTGGTGTTTTCTTTAATTCAGCTGCAGCTAAAGAAAAGTACAAGACAATTGATAACTTGTTTTCTAAACACGTGGATAAAGACTTCTTTCAAAATTTCATATTCCTGACTATTCCAATTTTATGGCACTGTCAAACACCACAATGCCACTTGATTCTTTTAGTGGCTTATTTGGTGATTTTTTGAATATGCATTTACTGTTTTCTGACTATATTTCTGTGATATATATTCTAATATTGGTTCATTTCCTCCCTTTTTCCAACAGCCATGCAGGAGTGGAGCGTTTTTGCACTCATTTGCAAGTAAAGTATACTCTTATCAGAATGCTTGGTAAACATGCTACCTTTTTTAGTGGCCTTTTATTTCTACTAATTTGGTAATATTTGAATACACAATTACTAGTTTGTAATTATATTTTTGTGATATGTATTCTAATATTGGTTCATTTTTCCCCCTTTTTCAACAGCTCTTCTGGCGTGGAGCGTTTTTTGCACTTATTTGCAAGTAAAGTGTACTGATGTCAGAGTGTTGATGCTTGCCTGGTATGTAAAAATGCCACTTTATTACACTTAACTCTCTTATGTTTACTGAATTTTACTTTGAACTTCAATTATTTAACCTACAATAAATTTTTTCAGGAAATGCAAGCTGAAAAAACAAGCATATTTTACCAAGATATGGTCTTCTATCTAATTCTATCGAAATAAAATTTGCTAGTGTGGGGGATTGATACCATGTTATTGATTTTTTTAAAATACTTAAACTGAACTACATAAGACCTTTAACATTTTAGCGAACCTATATCCATATTACTCTGATAATGTTGGTTTACATTGTGACATGTTGATTGACATGCTTGTGCATGTGTGTACATAATATGTTCTTATTTACTTTTGCTTGTGCATGTGTATACATAACATGCTTGTACATGTGTGTACATAATCATGTTTTAGTTACTCCTTAAATGGATCAAAATGCGCTGATGTGTGATTTTCCTTTTATGAACTAAACATCTTTTTATGAATATGATATGATTGGCACTTTGATTGCTGGACTTTGTGTGTTGGTGAAAGAAACAACTAGGAATTGGAATTTGGAGACACATGTATGGATTGGAGGAACTGTTTGAAGTTTCATATTATATAATGCTTGCTGTTGTGTTTGCTTGGACTCGAGTTCTGAGGGTTAGTTTAAAATGGAAATTGACAAAAGAATGCACATGTTATCTCATAGGAAGATTTATAAATGGATTATCGTACTTGGTTAATATGAGTTAAGGTGTTTCACTGGATTTAGTTAGGTGTTGACTAAAGCCTTACAGTTGTTGAGATTAGGATTAGACTAGATATAATGTGTGGAGAGATAAATTTTAAGCTGCCACAGGGGCCTTTGGCTTTTCCTGTCCTGATGTATGAGTGTGAGAGCTATGTCTTGACTCTCAAGCAGCTTATAGTTTCATTTGACAATACATCTGATGATAAGTTCAAAATACAAGTGGATAATGAATTCCTTCCGTCATTTACCTGTACTACATCTCACCTGTTATTTTTATCTTTGCCTGTTGTTATAGTCAATTTTCACCTTAATTTGATGAAATATCGATGTCATATTCCAATCATGGAGCCTCACATATCACTATTCCTGATAATTAAGGTTAGTTATGTATTCAGCAATATTAATTTCAGCTATGGGTGTAGGTTTGTGATAATGTTAAATACATAATTAGTTCCTTTGAATTATGTTCCGTGTTAATTTCTCATGGGATAATTTTTTACTGTGTCATCTTGGACTTTTGCTAACCTTTCTTGTTCCTATTTATTGGTTAAAACCTAATAACTGTGGATGCATGTTAGCATTCCATTCAGAGTCTTTTGTAATATGAAATTGACAAATTCTATTACTTTGAAATGCATGGGTACTGCTTTTAGGATGTGCAAGTCTTTTCCAAAACTGGCAGATTCTTGAGCACATGTTTCTAAATAGATGTTTATATCATTATTACTTATTTAAGAGATTTGAGCTTTTTTGAAAATAATTTCCCAACAATAACTCATTCTTGAAGATCATGATGATGAAATAATTTTCTTGGAAATGTAAGTATCAAGGTTTCTTATTATAAGTTTGAGTTACAGACATGTCTTTCTGCATTGTGTTCTTTGCCAGAAAGTTACGGACATGTCTTTCTTGCGGAGGATGTTCACCTTTTAGCTAATATATTTTCTATTAAACTATTTTTCTTCTTACATTTTCACTTTTTGTTCCACAATTATATACCTTTCTTTTGTTCAGCAATTTGTTTATTTTATGGCGTTCAGTGCGAGGTAGATGGGAAGGTCATTGTTTGGAAAATTAACGAGAGACTGGATCTATGTGTGCATGCAACTATAAATGTGAATATATATGTGTGTGGACATGTGTATATGTGAATGTGTTGATATATGTTCTGTATATGTGTGTGTGTGTGTGTGAATATATATGTGTATATATTTATACATATATACATATATTCATATAGAAATATACATATGTCTGTGTGCATTTTTATTTGCGTGGGTGTGTTATGTAAGTATGTATATATATGTACATATGTATTTGTGTACACACGTATAATTATAAATGTAGTATGTAAGCATGTATATGAATTTTCATAGGCTTGAACGTTCAAGCTTAGCTGTGTACGTGCCTCCTATGCTGGTTGTTTTCTCCTGAAACAATTTCGAAATATTCACACGAGGTTAGTTATGTATTATTTATTATTAATATGATTATATTAAATTATTATAGCATATAAATATCTCATTTATAGTTAAGTGTATTTATTTACAGTTTAAGTGTGCAAAACAAAGCTACATCTCATCGATAAGACAGTCAAGGTATGTCTACTGAAATCCCTAAGTGTTTTTTTTTCAAAATTTTTATACTCTAAGCTCGTTCCTTCCCCCTTCAAAATCTAGTTAGAATCATGCATGCATGTTATGTATAGATATGTTTGTATACATGTATTTACATTTGTATGTATTTGTGTATATGTGTCTATATATGTGAGTATGTCTATATATATATATATGTATGCATCTCTGTATACATGTGTTTATAACTGTGTATCTATCCCATGTATGTGAATATATATATATATATATATATATATATATATATATATATATATATGAGCGTGTGCTTGTATATGTTCATGTGCCTATATATATGTATATTATATGTGTATGTGTCTATATGTGTATGTTTCTGTATATTGAATATGTATGTATATATATATGTGTTTGTCTTTATATTTGTGTATGTGTCTTTATATGTGAATATATGTGTATATGTGTTTGCATGCAACTATATATATGAATATATATGTGAAATGTTTCTATATATGTGCGTATATGTGAATTTCTCAATATATTTTAATGTATCTGTAAATGTGAATATATGTGTATATATTTATACAAATATACATATAGAAATATGCATGTCTTTGTGTGTTTTTATTTGCGCTGGTGTGTTATGTACACATTTATATATTTATGTACATATTTATGTACACACATAATTATGCATGTAGTATGTATGTTTGTACATGAATTAAAATAGACTTGAACGTGCAAGGTGTAGCTATGCACGTTCACTACGGAATCGGAAATAATACGTTCGCACCTCTTTCTTCTCTCCTTTCTCACACTCGGTCTTTCTCTCTTCTCCTTCCCTCTCTTATGTTAGGCCACAAGTCATATCTCTGCGCTCTTCTTTCTCTTTCTCAATGCTCTCCACAAAAAACTAATAAAAGACCAAGAGAACAGTGTTACCATTTCATGTACTTTTTCATAAATTTCATAAAACTCATGAAGCTCCATCTCCCCAGTAGAACAACTTTCAAGCATCAAACGTGCACACCACTAAATACATGTCTCTTTACAAATGATGTACGCTCTTAAGACTGATCGGGGTTGAACCGTACATGAAAACGTGTATTTTAGAAAATCAGTAAAAGTGTGTTTTGGTTTTCTCGATACTTTCGTTATAGCATATAGGCTATAAGGATCGAATCCATAGAGACGAGAGGCGATAGAAACATTAAAAGTTCGTGTTCACGTCATTTGTTAACAAGTTTTCTTTGTTAAAGAAAGACAAAAAAAAGGAAAAGAAAACTAAAAGTGATATGTGGAGAAGGCGATGAAATCAGCGAAGTAAAAATAATAGAGAAGTGGTTGTGGAATCGGTAAAGTAAAACAAGAAAATGGAAATGAAATAGAAAGTAAAGTAAAACACAAAGTGAAAGTGTGGTGAAGTGATTTGGAAAATGAAAAAAGAGAAGAACTTGTGGTGGAAAGATGAAAACAATGGTAAACTAAGGAGTGAAAAACAATAAAAAAAATGATAAAGTGGTTTTAAAATTGGTTTTGAAAACAAAAAAATAGAAGAAAAACTCATGGCTACTGACTACTAAGTGCTCCACTAATCATGCTAACCTCTTAGTGATAGTTGCCTCACATGGATACGTGGCAATCACTAATCCTTGACTTTTTCAAGAGACGATACAAAACATGACATATGAAATTATTCTTCACATTCAAACTTGCATTGAAAGCAAGCTAATGCAAATATTAGATCATCAAAACTGTTAGAAGCATGCATAAAATAAGAGAGTTAATTTGTTAGCAAGTTAGAATGTTAGAACCCGTCATGAGTCATCAATGGCTCTTGCAAGAGCAAGGCCTTGTAGAGGCTATTAGATTCATGTGGATTATTAAGTAAAGGGTAGATAATTAGTTGTTAGTAATTAGATTGTCATGAAAGAAAGTTAGCTAGTCATGTTAGAGGTTAGAGAAGAAACCATAAAAAGGAGGAAGTTTTCATAAATTGTCACTCTCTATTACATCAATATCTATCTTTCTCTTATGAATTAACTCTGCCCTAATACATAATCTAAAATAAAAAATACAATAGAAAAAGAAAAACACTGCACTACTCTACACTAAATGAGGGAAAACCCTAACCTTACAACTCTCTAACCTCGTCTTTGGTCTGAAAATGCAGTATTTATAGGCGAAAGAGCGTTTTGAAAGACGAGACGAGGCCACACGTTGAAGATCGACGCGTGGGCAAACAACTTTGCGCTGATCCGCGGCAATTGCCGTGGATCTGCGGCAATACCAGGGACTTAGGTCCCTGGTTTTGCTCTGCGGTTTCGTCCAGCTTCGAGGACCTTCTAGATGTTTCTGGTTTTGGGTCAATTGGATCCGTTTTTCTTCAGATTCATCCTCAATTTGTGGATCCAATATATCCTCTAAAAGCTCTCTAGCTTAGTCTCCAAGAATTATGATTTAATTACCCGAAACTGGGTTTAATTAGGCTCTTATTTTAATTTCCCCTTAAACTCTTGATTATCTGCAAAATAGACCAAAATACGGTTCAGAAGCGATGTTTTATTCATAATTCGGTAGGAAAATGCGATATGATGATGTTGAATTGTAAATTAATCAAAGACCGCCTTCGACCTCTTTAAACCCTTCCATATCCTTCAAAACCTGCATTCTGACCTCCTTTACTATGGGTTTATATAGCCATGACCCTAAGAGCTGTCAAACCGTTTTATATCCATCGGCACCACTTATATTGCTTTCTTCTATCACCACTTTTAGATACTTAACCAGAAGTTCCCATTTCTTTTACCACTACTATTCAATACCCTACCAAAAGTTCCCGTACACTGAGATGTTGTTGGACAACCAATGCACACACACTCGCATGAGTTTACCCTTCAACTTCTTACTCATCAAGACTTTCCATAGGGATTGAGGCTAAATATATGATTTACCTATAGTCTCTTACGGCAAGGAAATGGTACATGTGGGTTATTTGGTGCCCGACACCATGGATGAGGACTGTAAGAGACGCAGGTTGTTAATCAAGTGTTTGAGCAACAATGAGAGCTTTTCTGTTTTTTCTTTGGCAACGAATACATCTCTGAGTTTAATAACTCCATGGGCTCTAAATGCGAACATCGATGAAGGGTGATCATGTTCTTTTATCGAACAACTTTTCTAATGTTATATTTCTTTATAAAAATTAACTTTACTAGTGTAGGTAACTTGGAGACAATCCAAACGTTTTCACCATTCACAAGCTTGGTTGACATTGATGTCTTGATAGGTTTATTTTGTTATTTTCATTTATTATCTTTACAAAAGGTTATTATATATATATATATATATATATATATATATATATATATATATATATATATATTTGAAGGTTGATGTGCAGTGGGTCTCTCATGAACCAATTCCGAAAGATGTACAAGAGGTAAATTATGTGTTATTTACGATTAATATGTTATATTTTCTTTTTTAAATTTAATTTTGCTACTATAGGTCACTTGGTGATAATTTAAACTTTTTCAGTGTTCTCAAACTTGTCGTTAAGACTAGAAGGTTAACATAATAGGTTTATTTCTTTATTTTCATTTATTATCATTACAAAATATTATTATGTATATATTTCTAGTTTTTTTAAGATTGGTGTGCGGTTGGTTTCTTGTGAAACATTTACGGAACATGCACTTGAGGTTAGTCATGTGTTATTTATTATTAATATGTTATACTTTATTTTTTAAAATTTAATTTTGCTTGTTCCGGTCACTTGGAGACAATCAATACTTTTTCACTATTCTCAAGCTTGGTGTCAAGACTAGAAGGTTGACATTGATGTCCTTACAGGTTTGTTTCATTGTTTCATTTATTATCATTATCAAAAATTATTATGTTTATTTTTTCATATTCTTAAAGGTTGGTGTGTAGTTGTTTTCTCGTGAAGTATATGCGAAACATCTACAAGAGGTAGTTATATGCTATTTATTATTACTATGTTTTATATTAAATTTTTATCACATATAAATATCTCATTTATAGTTATATATTTATTTATTTTCAGTTGAAGTTTGCAAAACAAAGCTACGCCCCTTCATCGATAAGACAATCGAGGTATGCCTACTGAATTCATGTAAGTGTTTTTTTAAAATTTTAAACTCTAAGCTCATTCTTTTCCCCTTCAAAATCTAGTTAGAATGCATGCATGTATGCTATGTGTGGATATGTATGTTTGTATACATAAATGTATGTTTGTATGTGTGTATATGTGAGTGATTGTCTCTATATGTGTGTGTGTATTTTTGTACATACATTGTGTTCATAATTGTGTATTATCCATGTATGTTAAGATGTATGTGTATGTGTATATATGTATGTAGCATGTAACTCTACATATGTGAATATATATGTTGATGTGTCATATGATTCTGTGTGTCTGTATATGTGCAAGTGCCTATATATGTGTGTGCATATATATGAATATATGTGTATGTGTCTATCTGTGCATGCATCTATATATGCAATTATATTTGTGTATGTATCTGTATATATGAATATTTGTGTGTATCTCTTTATTTTCGTATGTATATTTATATATAAATATGTGTATGTGTTTGAATCTATGTATGCATGCAACTATATATGTGAATATACATGTGAAATATTTCTCTATATGTGGGTATATGTGAAGGTGTCAATATATGTTAATGTATATATAAATGTGAATATATGTGTATTTATTTTTATATATATATATATATATATATAGAAATATGCATTTGTCCTTGTTTCTTTTTATTTGCACGGGTGTGTTATGTATGTATTTATATATGTACACACGTATTTATGTACACACATATAATTATGCATGTACTGTGTATGTTTGTATATGAATTAATATAGGCTTGAATGTGCAAAGCTTAACTGTACATGTTCATCAAGAATCAGAATTAATATGTCGTCTCTCTATCCTTTTTCTTCTCTCCTCTCTCACACTCGGTCTCTCTCTTCTTCTTCCCTCTCGTACGTCGGGCCACTCGTCTCATTTCTTCTTTGTGGTTCTCTCTCTTTCTCCTTAATGTGTCTCACTCCTATCTCTCACATACTCGGTCTTTCTCTCCTTCCCTCTCTTACCTCGGGCCACCCATGTCATTTCCTCTGCGCTCTTCAATCTCTTTCTTCTTAATGCGCCTCACTCCTATACTTTCTTATCCGCATTCAAGAAACTAATGAAAGACCAAGGGAATGGTGTTACCAGTTGCTATACTTTCCCACTAATTTCATAAAACTCATGGAGCTCCATCTCTCTAGTAGAACAAACTTTCTAGCATTGAACCTCCACATCACTAAATACAGGTTCCTTCACACATGATGCATGATGCGTGCTCTCAAGAATTGATTCGATCTCTTTGAACCTTCCTCTCATATCCTTTGACACTTGCATCCTGACCTTCTATTATAAGTTTGTATAGCCATAGGCTCCAAGATCTGCCAAACTTTTAAGTATCCATTAGTACCGCTTCCATCGCTTTCTTCCATCACTCCTAGTGTTGGACAAGTTCCCTACAAGTGTTTTTTCTAAACTGCATGAGATTGCCCTTCAATTTCCTGGTCATCAAGGCTTTCTGTCAGGATAGAGACTAAATATATGGTTTACCTATAGTCATTCACGGCAAGGAAATGGTATATGTGGGTTATTTGGTGCCTGACACCATAAAAGATGGTATATGTGGGTTATTTGGTGCTTGACACCATAAAAGACGACTGCAAGAGATGTCGATTATTAATCCAATGTTCAAGCAACAACGACAACTCTTCTGTTTTATTTTTTTCTTTGGCAACGTGTACATATTTGGGCTTAATAAAGTCGTGGGCACTAAATGCGAACATCGACGATGGGTGATCAGGTTCTTTTGTCAAACAACTTTTCTAATATTATATTTTTCTTTTTAAACTTTTAACTTTGTTATAGTGCATGTCTCTTGGAGACAATTCATATGGTTTCCTTGTTCTCAAGCTTGGTTGGCATTGATGTCTTGACATGTTTATTTCGTTATTTTCATTATTATCCTTACAAAAAAGGTTATTATGTATATTTTTCTTATTTTTGAAGGTTGGTGTGCGTTTGGTCTCTCATGATCCATTTTCAAAACATCTGTAAGAGGTTAGTTATGTTTTTTTTTATGATTAATATGTTATATTTTTTAATTTATTTTTCTAGTGCAGGTCACTTGGAGACAATTCAAACTTTTTCACTGTTCTCAAAATTGGTGTCAAGATCAGAAGGTTAACATTGATCTCCTAAGAGGTTTGTTCTTTTATTTTTTTTATTATCATTACAAAATGTTATTATGTATATTTTCTAGTTTTTAAAGGTTAGTGTACGTTGGTTTCTCGTGAAATATTTCTTAAACATCCACAAAAAAGATAAGTTATATGTTATTTATTATTAAAATGTTATTTTTTTTTTAAATTTATTTTGCTAGTGCAGGTCACTTGAAGACAATCCATATTTTTTTTTGCCGTTCTCAAGCTGTGTCGAGACTAAAAGGTTGGCATTGATGTTCTTTCAGGTTTATTTTTTTGTTTTCATTTATTACCATTACTAAACGTTATTATATATATATTTACACAGTTTTTTGAAGGTTGGGGTGTGGTCAATTTCTCGTGAAGTATTTTGAAACATCTACAAGTGGTAGTTATGTGTTATTTATTATTAATATTGTTTATATTAAATTTTTACTACATATTGCAGTGGGTAGTTCCTGGGGGTGTTATCCACGCACACCAAATTGAGGGGATTGATGAGCGAATCTGAGATCAAACTAGTGCAAACACAAAGATTTATTTGGAAATCCTAAAGGGAAAAATCTGAGATCAAACTAGACTTCAAACACAAAGATTTCACTATAATTCAGAGAAAATTACAATGGTGATCGCCCTATCTCATGCGCTAAGGTTTTTAGGTTAAATTGATCCTCCCCTCTTGTTGGAGGTGATCTACTATCTATACAAGTGAGTATTTTTGGATAAGATTATTGAGTCGTTTCATTTGAATAACCGCCCCAATCTAAATTGCTTATCTTGAAAACGGTTGGAGCTGAACATCCCCATTTAAATTGGTATAACACATGTTTGTCTTTATCTAGGGATCTTCGTTCAGCTGTATATATGATCAATCTACTCTCGAGCTGTAATCGTTGGGTTCGAATGTGGATTTGGCTGGGAGATAGGAGTATCTGTAACCGACTCTATCTCCAATCTTCTAACTGCTTGAGCTGCTTGGAGTTTGAATAAGATTGGGACTCTCCTTTAAAGGTTTTGGAGAAGGCTACGTGTCACACGTTCGCCTAGGGATTGGAAGGACATGTGTCGCGATCTCGCGGGGGGTAAAAAACTAACCATTATAGATGCCCCCTCTGCTTCCCTCTCTTTGGCAGGTTGTCGGGAACGGGCCCTCGGGAATTATGTGTTCCGGGGAACTCCGAGAGAAAGGGAGAGGAGCAGACTTCCTTGAGCCCGGACTTGGGCGGTCATTGTCGCTTCAGTTTTTATCTTTTAGTGGCGTGCCTACAGGCTGGCAAATCTTTAAATGCACGTCCCATCTGCTGTTGCGACAGTCTGGTAACTGTCACTTTTGAAGGGGCACGACGCTTGAGATTGGTGCGGCGTATCATGGGCGACGGTTCGAATACTATGAAGCTTTACAACCAGGAGGAGGTTGGTGAGTACCTGGCGAAGTATGGTGTCTGCTGAGCCCTGGAATCAAGGTCGAGTTTTGCCCCCATGGTCCTGACGTCGCTCTAGCTCCACCCAACGGTGAGTCTGTATGCATCAGGTTCTGTCGCTGGGGTTGAAGCTGTCGTTGATGAAGCTCATCCGCAGTGTTATGGCCTTTTATAGAGTTTCCCCCTCTCAGTTGTCAGGAGTGGCCTGACGCACGGTGCTCGGGTTCTATGCCCTTTGCGCTCTAAGCGTCCCTGAGGCATTGGAGCGTAAAGTCTTCAGCGCCGCCTATGTGCTAAGACCATCCAAGGCACATGTTACTTCGTGCCCCAGAGTGGGGTTGAGAAAATTATCAACAACATGGTTAATAGAGACCATGTATACGGGATATCGTGGTCTGAGTGACTGGCCTGTGGGAGGCCGAGTCGGAAGATGAGCGCGGAGCCATCCGGTCACTTGGAACTTGGGCCCAATCACTGGGGGAGGAGCATCACTCTCCGCTGACATTGAAGCGAAGCTGCGGAAGCTGGCATCCATTAACTATGACCCCCACAATTGGAGCTGGATGTTGGAATCTAACCGGCCTCTCATATTCCCAGTTCTCCCAAAGGTAGCGACTTCGGATAAAAGCCCACCTCCAACTAAGAGCCAGCTGACCGTCAAATTTGGGAGGTCGACAGTCCTGGGCGAGTGGTCCCTGCTAAGAGGAAGAGGGCCCCTACGCAGCCCCCGTAACCTCAACTCCCTACATAGGTAAACTCTTGATATATTTAGATCTGTATAACTATCATGTTGATGCTTGCTTATTTTTTCTTTTGCAGAAGAGCAGGCTTGGCTTCGACGAGTCTGATGAGGAGATGCTTGACTTGTTGGCGGATGCTCCCATCTATCCTGTCGCTGCTGGTGGGCAATTCCCGTGACTGGAGATGCTCGGGTCGGGTCCTTCGAGCCCATGGATTTTGGAGCTTGGGGAGATTCATTTACTGTCGAGGTTCCCGAGGAGAGCGTGGACGCACCCCTCGGGCAGGTGGGAACGAAGGTTGAGATGCCAGAAGAATACCCTTACATTGATGTGCTCTCTGAAGAGGACGTGACGGTGGCATCTCCAACTTTGGTTGAGACTGGGCCCGAGCCCTTCCCTATATTCGAGGTGACAACTGCAGATGCTTCACTGGCAGAGGATGGTGCAAGAGCCATTGGTCTCGTTGGTGCCTCAGGTCTGCCGCTCAGCCCTAGGCGCTGACCGCAGGTCGACCCGCCACGGGGCCCCCTATTTGGGTTTTTCCTCCAAAGGGGCGATCAAGAAGCGCCCCTAGGATACATAGATTTCCTAAGAGGGGGTGGAGGAGTTTAAGGCCTTGCCTCTGAGGGATCGGAGGCGATACTTAAAAAATGTGGTCTTCAGGGTAAGCATCACAACGATTCTGTCTGAACTTGTATTTATTCAACTTCAATTTTCATTTCAGAATGCTATCTTACTTTCAAGCTGCTGGATATCCATCGAGATGCCTAAAGGAGGAGGACAATTGCCGAGCTGCTCCGGAGGGTGGAGGAGCTCAGTGATGTAGGGGAGGTCGCGTCCGCTGAAGTCACCCGGTCTCCAGACAGACTTGGACCACGAAGTTGTGGTCCAGCAAGGCCGGGAGAAGGAGTTAGAGCGGCTTCAGGGGGAGTCGAGAGAGAAGGAGACCTTGTTGACTCAGCTGTCAGAAGCTAAGGGAGCGAGAGAAGATGTGCTCGGAGTTGCAGGAGGCGAACGCAGAGTTACGTCTCAAAGACTCCGAGCTGCAGCAGAAAGAGATAGAGTTGCAAGCGACCCAAAACGGGAACTGGGAGAGGCGCGTGAGCGCGCTGAGATGACGGAGGTCACCCTGGGGTCGGAGAGGATTGCCTTCGAGGAGGCGAAAGGGTCCCTCGCGGATGACGTGGACCAAACACTGACTGCCAAGGATATTGCGGAGGCACACTTTAAGCAATAACGTTATCAGTGCCAATGGAAGATGAAGGTCTTCAAGTTTAAAAAGTAAAGGATGGATGCTAGGACGGAAAGCGAGGAGGGGCCCCGAGATATCCGTTTGAAGTTGAGGCCTTCTTTGAGAGCCAAAGCCCGAGACGTCCTGCGAGTGTGATGCTTCAGCCGTGGAGGCGAGAACCTCTCTGAGTGCTCCGTCCGACAGTGCTGCCCCCTACGAGAGGTCTCTAGTTGGGTGCTTCTATTGCGGAACGAGAGCTTCCCCGAGTGCTCCAGCTAGCAGTGCTGCTCCTCTAAGGATGGGTCTCCCCTCGGGTGCTTTCACTATCGGGACTCGACTCGTGGTGCCTCCGAAGGTGCGGATCTTCTGACTCCACCCTCTGAGGCCTCTCAGAAAGGCAGAGGTGAGAGTTTTTTCTTCTTTTCTTTGTAATTTGACCCCGATGTAACTCTGTTTTGTATAAATAAATGAAAGTTTTGATTCCTTTGCTGACCTTGTCCTATTTTTTGTTATTTCAAGGCCGTTGTGGGTGCCGACTAGGTGGTTAGGTCTTACCTTTGACTTGGCAGCCTCCGTAGGATTGGGAGGTCAAGTTCTAGATGGTCCTTCGGGAAGCACGGGTATCCGTCTCGTGCACGCTTAGGCTTCGATGGAGCTAGTCCCTCAGTGTGCGGTTCCTCGATGAAGCCGGAGCGAAGCCTGAGGGTTCTGACCCCGAGGATGGCGACGATAGGGTGAAGATAGATCTGGATGATAAGCCAGGATTATTGCTGGACTTCTTGAATGCTCGGCGAAGATGGGTCACAAAGAGCGTGTACGGGTGCTACCTGGGCTTACCCGTCTCATAGAGCTCGGGTTACTTGACTTTCTCACCTTCCAGCTGACCGCGAATGATTTCACACAATGTGAGGGTGAGCGATCTTGAAGAAAGGGTGAACGAGGTGTTCTTGAAGTCGCGTGATATGCTGGGGGTGATGGAGGATTGAGGCTGGAGAAGGTGCCCTGGAAGTAAGGCTTCTGATTAGGCTCGAGGAGCTGAAGAAGGTGTTGGATGAAATATCTGAGTTTTAGGGGTCACCTCAGACCAGTCGGAGATCTCTTCGCTTGGGACCAGATCTATCAGGAGCGTGTCGAGAAGCTGAAGCTTAGACACGGAGTCCGGAGACTGGAGAAGGAGTTGGAGCGCCGTGAGGATGGCGTGAAGGAGCCGAGGGTGATGCATCACGTCAATTCGAGCGTTATAATGAACTCTGGAGTTCCCACGGAGAGCTACTTATAGAGGCGCAAGCGCTGCATTCTCAAGTCTCGATCCTAAGCTTTGTGGTCGAGCGGAGGGCGTAGGTGGCGGGCTCGGGAGCATAAATCGTGAATTCGAGGGGCCGAATAATCAGGCCGGAGGTGCGAGCCATCAGTCAGAGAGGCCGAGGGATCTGCTTGGAGCTCCGGCAGCCTGCCTGGGAGGTCTCAGGATGGTCCGAAAGCCAAAACGGCGGATGCAGGCAGAGTTAGCTGTGTCCACTTGTATTTTTTCTTTTTGTAACTAAAACTAATGTAATAAGAAATTGTATCACTCCTTTATTATGAATAAAAGTGATTTTCTTTTTCTTTGACTGTGTTGTCTCTTACTCTTGATGTGCTTGTATGGTGCCATAGAATAAGCCCGACCCGATTATACGTTGCTTGGCAGTTCGTGGAGGCATGTCGTCTGTTGTCTGGGTTGTCAGACGTTTAGGCATCTATCAGGGTGGGACCTGATATAGGCTGAGCCCAGTAGTCGTTGTGGGCAAGACTCTATTTCTTAGGGGACTCCCGAGGGTAGTCGTCAGGGTAGAACCTGATATAGGATTTTGACTCTCAGGTAACCATCAAGGTAGGACCTGATGTAGGCTGCACCCAGGTAGTCATTGTGGGTGAGACTCCGTCTTTAAGGAGACTCTCCTAGGGGCAACCGTCAGGGTAGGACCCGATGTAGGTTAAGCCCAAGTAGTCATTGTGGGCGAGACCCCGTCTTTCAGGAGACTCCCTGACGGGTAGCCGTCAGGGGAGGACCCAATATAGGTTTTTGACTCGCTCGGGTAGCCATCAGGGTAGGACCCGATGTAAGCTGAGCCCAAGTAGTCATTGTGGGCGAGATTACATCTTTCTAGAGACTCCCCGAAGGGTGTCATCAGGGTAGGACCCGATATAGGCTGTTGAAGTGTTTGTGGTACTTAGAGAAGGTGTTGACATCAAGATGGGAAATTTGCAAATAGTCGTTTGGATATTACATAGTTCTACACATAATATCATTTCAAATGAAAAGGGTTTCAATGCTTCTTGAGGAGTTTCCTATTTTGATCAGCCAGAGTGCACGACCCTTTGCCTCCCCGAGCGATGATGGTGTAGGGGCCCTCCCAGTTGGGCCCAAGCTTCCCTTGATCCTTCTGTCGGGTAGTCTGAATCACGCGCTTCAGGACCAAGTCTCTGACTTGACCTTCATCTTGTGGTGCGCGGACCGGATCTATTGTTGGTATGTTACGATGCCGATTTGGGCTTGCTGCCACTTTTCTCCGAATGATCTAGGATTAGACGAAGTTGCACATCATTCTGGTCCTGATCAACCCCCTCCACACACAGTGTAGACATGCTGATATCGATAGGGATAATCGCTTTCGTCTCATACCCCAATAAGAATGGAGTTTCACTTGTCGGGACTCGCTTGGTGGTTCTGTAGGCCCAGAGGACTCCGAGGAGTTTTCTTAACCCATTTGCCCTTAGCTTTATCCAAGCTGTCGACGATAGTTCGGTTGCTGATCTCAGCCTGACCATTACCTTGAGGTATAAGGTGTGGAGAATCAGTGAGTGATTTTGTACTTATCACAGAAGTTGGCTACTTGTTTGCTGGTGAAGTTTGTCTCGTTGTCAGAGATGGTGTGGGGGAGCCTGAAGCGACACATGGTGTTCTGCCAAAGGAATTTGACAACCTGTTGTTTAGTGACCTCGTGAAGTTACGCTGCCTCGACTAATTTGGTGAAGTAGTCGATGGCTACCAGGAGGAATCATAATTGAGGCTGAGTTCGGGGAGTGGACCAACTACGTCCAACCCCCATTGGATGAAGGGCCAATGACTCCGTAAAGTGTGGAGGTCTGTACTTGGCCTGTTCGATGTTGGGGCGAATCTCTAACACTGTGAGCACCTCTTCACATAATCTTGGCGTCCTCGAACATCTTGTACTAGTAGTACCCTTGATTGACGACCATATCTGCAAGGGATTGGCCTCCGGAATGATTCCAATAGTCACTGTCATGGATTTCTTGCATCACTCTCCGAGCTTCATTTGGTCTGAGGCATCTCAGATAGGGATTGACATGCAGCTTGGAGTAGTATTTCTTGTATAAGACATCCTAAGGAGCTTGTACCTGGTGGCCAAGTGTTCGAGCTTTTGTGCCTCTGCCTTGTCATCGGAAGTGTCCCATCCTTCAGATAAGCAATAATAGGATCCCTCCATCCTGACGAGGTATCAAGACAAAGGACATCCTCGGTTGGCTGTAGGACACCCGGGTTGGTGATGTGCTCAACGGAAATCTCTCGCCTAAATTGAAATTCTTTGGCTGCTCCCAAGTAGGCGAGTGAGTCCGCGTGGTTATTTTGGATTTGGGGATCCATTGAAGTCGCATCTGGGGATTTTAGACTTCAACCCGCGAACCAGTTAAAAGTACTCTGCCATCCGAGCATCCCTTGCAATGAATTTCCCACTGACTTCATTGACCACTAGTGAGGAATCACATTGAACTTCGAGCCCTATGACCCCAAGTATGATAGCCATTCAGAGTCCGGTTAGGACTGCCTCATATTCAGCCTTATTGTTGGAGGTCGGGAAGCCGAAGGTAAATAATAGAACCTTCGGGAGCGGTATGGACAATCTCGATGCTGCTTCCTTGCTATTTGATGCTCATCCACATTGAGAATCCATCCTTTCGTTAAGTCACATAGCTCTGTGGCTCCCGGGGTGAAGTCAGTGATAAAGTCAGCCAAGACCTGCCCCTTAATTACTGTCTTCGGTTCGAATCTGAGTCCATATGGTCTTAGTCGCCCATCTCAGTACTCGTCCCATTGCTTCTAGATCTCTACAACGCTTCTCAGAGGATGCTCTGTGAAGATGGTGTCGAAAAAGTTTGAAAGTAGTGCTTAAGCTTCCTCGAGATAATGAAGAGAGTAATCACTAACTTTTTCAACCTTTTATCTGGATTGTGGTCCATTCATAGAATGACTGATGTAGTATGCCGGCTTTGGATGTCATTGTCTTCACGAATCAGAGCTCCGCTCACGGCTGACTCCAAGACGGCAAAATAAAGGAACATTTCTCCTGAGGTAGGCTTGGACAAGAGTGGTGGTGAAGCCAAATATCTTCTCATACCTTAGAACGCTGTCTCGCATTCTTCGTCCAGCAAAAGTCAGCCTTGTTTTTCTTCAAGGCTTGAAAGAAGCGTTTGCATTTGTCTGTGGATCGACTGATGAATCAGTTCAAAGCCTCGAGGCGCCCGTTCAACATTTGGACCTCTTTCACACATGTGGGTGTCTTCATGTTTTAAGTGGCAAATATCTAGTCAGGGTCAGCCTCGATGCCCCGCTGGGTGACTAGATACCCTAAAAACATCCCAGACACAACTCCAAATGTGCACTTCTCCGGTTGAGCTTCACTTTGTACTTCCACAAGAGATCGAAAGCTTCGCCTAAATATTGAAGGTGATCTGTGCGCAGGACACTCTTCACCAACATGTCGTCAACATAGACTTCCATTGTGCTATAGATCAGATCCTTGGAAAACCTTGTCAACCATGTGTTGGAAGGTAGGCCCGACATTTTTGAGCCCTAAAGGCGTCATCTTGTAGAAATAAATCCCCCGACCAGTAGTGAAAGCGGTCTTGTCTTTATCTGATGGGTGCATCTTGATCTGTTTGTATCTAGAGTAGGCGTCCATAAAGTTGAGGAGTTCATGGCCCGTCGTTGCCTCTATCAGTTGATCGATCCTCGAAAGTAGGAAGCTGTCTTTCGGGCAGGCTTCATTGAGGTTAGTGAAGCCGCTGCAGACCTTTCGCTTGCCATTTTTCTTCTTTGCGAGGATGGGATTGGACAACCAGTCGGGGTAGAATGTCTCTCGAATGAAGTTAGCCTATAGCAGGCGGTTAACTTCGTCGCTAATGGCGCGACTCCATTTTTCATTCGTTCTTCTTGGCTATTGCTTTACTGGCTTAGCATCTGTCTTGATGGAGAGCTTATGATAATGATATCAGGATCGATTTCGGGCATATCGGTGGGAGTCCACGTGAATACATCTAAATTGTCTAATAAGAACTTTTTAAACAAGGCTTTTTCGTGAGGCGGAGGGCCCGTTCCGGATGACATGGATATATGAAGAATGACTCAGGGTCTTCCTCGGTCTTGCTGTCGGGTTCTCTCGACTTGATGGGTTAGTCGGGGTTTTGGCTTTCGCTGATTTGTAATTGCTACTGGTCAGCAATCCTCTTTTGCTTCTTATCCATGGGGGATTCCTTATCAGAGACTGCTCATGAGGTCTTTGTCATCCAATCAGACTTCTTTCGGGCTATTGCAACTATCGTTCTGGTCATCGCCTGGTCGCCCCTTATCTTGGCCATTCCAGACGGTGTGGGGTACTTTAGAAGTTGATGGGAGTGGACAGGACATCTCTTATCATATGAATTCTCATGGCCTTTCGAGGACAACATTTTAGGAAGATTCGATGTCAAGGACGCAAAATTCTGTGATGACATTGTATGGAGCCGCTCGGACAGGGAATGTGACTGTTCCGGGT
This sequence comes from Agave tequilana, assembly GCA_038442645.1. Classification (NCBI taxonomy): domain Eukaryota; kingdom Viridiplantae; phylum Streptophyta; class Magnoliopsida; order Asparagales; family Asparagaceae; genus Agave; species Agave tequilana. The sequence continues at coordinate 30,762 of JAVJIF010018980.1, forward strand.
GAGTGTGCTTCGCTCCTGTCAAACCAATAGAGAAGTGACTGGGTCTGAGGGATGACCAATTTTTGAGCCAAATTGAGTGTCCTCCATCCGGTCTAGGGCGTGTCCATATAGGATGTTGACGCTAGTCTCCCTATCGACCAATATCTTCGACACTTGACAACAGTCGATATGCATTGTTACAATAAAAGCAACATTGTGCGAGAAGTGCACGACATAGGTGTCGACCTCTGAGAAAAAGATTGGCCTGCACAGTGGTGAAGGCAGGCGTGTCAATATTGACGGGTAGTCCCTCCGGGCTTCGTTAACATAAATCATTCTTTCCTTTGTTGTGGTGCCCTCTATCGGAAAGGTGTTGAAGATGGCATTCACCTCTTTGTACTGGATAAGAGCGTTGCCTGCCTGCCTGTCTTGTAGTAGGAGTTTCTTTTGCACTTTAATCTTTGGGTTGTCTAGGGTCGAGGAAGAACTCTTGGAGGTATCCCTAGTTAACAAGATCCTGAAGGTATCGTCAAAGGGATCGATAGTTGACGGTGAGATGACCCATCTCATCATGGAAAGCGCAGTACTCCCTCGATCGGGTTGTCCCTTCGGGTTCTGCGGGAGTGGTCGACTTGGACGCCTAACCCAAAGCTGGTCTTTGATGGTATTAAACACATGGTCAATGAGAACCCTGAATGGAACAAAGTCGGGCTCTTCAGCGCCATCTTTGTTCATGTCAGGCGCGCGTCTGGGTGGCTTACGGACATTGGTAAAGTTATGGTTTGGGTTCTCTTCCTTAGGGGGACTGTTGCTTCGGTTTATTCCCCTTAAACCTGTTTGGTTAGGCGATTGGTCGCGCCCAAGTCGGCCTATTGATCTGCATGTATTGTTGCGCTTGGACTAGAATGTTCCTCATTTTGGTGACATCTATTCTTCATCAGATGATTGTAGAATGAGTGGGTAACTTGCAACATACTTATGAATGCAGCGGCGGCTACGTCGTCATTGCAGTTGTATACCAGAGCCATCTGGCTCTAGATATAGTTGACGTAGTTCTTCAGGATCTTCTGGCTTCATTCTAACCGTGAGGAGATGGTTGTTTCTCTGGAACTCTCTTTGAAAAGCAAACTGATTGTAGGTGTCAGTTACATCATCAAAACTCCGAAGCGAGTTCTTTGGGAGTGAGTGTACCAATGGTAGGCGGTGCCTTTGAGGCTAGAAGGGAATGCTAGACAGAGGAGCAGGTCGTCGTGGGAGTGGACGACCATTTTGTCTTGGAACTGTCAGATATGAAGAAGGGGGTTGGTCGTTCCTGAGTAACAGTTAAAGGCGGGCATCATAAATTTCTTCAAAAATCAGAGCGTGGTGATTTCCTTCGATAATGGCGAGTCAGAGGGCCTTAGCCCACTATGCTCCACTCCTTTCAGAAATTATTGAGTCGATTGGTTAAGCTGCTTTTGAACCAAATCTGCAACGTCTTCAATGCGACGAAACTTCAGGTAGCGTGGTTGTTCTAAGTTCTCGGAGCTCTCGTCATCATCAACCTGTTGCGCTTCAGGTTACTAACAGATCGCGCGCTTCCTCATCATGTTGTGATGAGGGGGAGTCCGAGCTTCTTTCCGCGGTCCGAGGAGACTGCGATTTCTGTAGTATGTTGACTTGCTTGAGGAGGTTGGTTTGAACGCGAGTCACTGCGTCTTTTTTGAGGGCAGCCGCCACGTGAAGTCAACCTATCTCTTTTTCTGTTCTTCCATATGCTTCTGCAGGCTGAAAATCATCTGGAGGAGTTGCTCAGTTGGTGTGTCAGGGTTCAAGCACAATCGTATGTGCCCTCTGGGCGGCGTATAAGGGACCAGGAATCTTCAGCGTCAGTGATGTGTACGTCTGATAGGTTAGGATGATGACTTGCAGGCTTTTGCGACTTCAACAACTTCCCTTTTCCTTTCGAAGCGGGCAGCGGTCGGAGCCTGGGAGTATTCTTCCTTGGTGGAGCCATGTCCGCAATATGAGGCTATTTTGAGGAAGGGTTAGGTTTTAAAAGTGGGAGAGATCCTCAAGTATAGACTCAAAGGAGATCTCAATGGAAGCACCAAATGCAGTGAGTAATTCCTGAGAGAGTTATGCACACATCAAATTGAGGGATTGATGAGCAAATCTGAGATCAAACTAGTATAAACACAAAGATTTACGTGAAAACCCTAAAGGGAAAAACCACAATGAGGGAGAGGATTTCACTATAATTCAGAGAAAATTACACTGGTGATCGCTCTATCTCATGCGCTAAGATTTCTGGTTTATTTGATTCCCCTCTTGTTGGTGGGGATCTATTATTTATATAAGTGAGTGTTTTTGGATAAGATTACAGAGTCTTGTTGCATTTGAATACTACCCCAATCTAAACTGCTCATCTTGGAAGCGGTTGGAGCTGAACATCCCTATTTGAATTGGTAGAACATGTTCCTCTTTATCCAGGGATCTTCGTCGAGCTATAGATATGATCAATCCACTCCCGAGCTGTAACCATTGGGTTCAAATGTGCATTTGGCTGGAAGATAGGGGTACTTGTAACTGACTCTTTCTCCAATCTTCTATCTGCTTGAACTGCTCAGAATTTGAATGGGATTGGGACTCTCCTTCAAAGGTTTTGGAGAAGGCTACGTTTCACGCGTTCGTCCAGGATTGGAAAAACACGTGTCACAATCTCGCGGGGGTCGGAAACCGACCACTACACATAAATATCTTATTTATAGTTAAATGTTTTTTTATTTATAGTTGAAGTTTGCAAAACAAAGCTTTATCCCTTTTATTGATAAGACAACCGAGGTATGTTTGCTAGAATTCTTTAAGTGCCTTTTTATTTGTTTTTCTCTAAGCTCGGTTCTTTTTCTCTTTTTCTTCAAAATCTAGTTAGAATGCATGCATTGTATTATACATGGATATGTATGTCTGTATACATGTATGTACATTTGTATGTATTTGTTTATGTGTATATCTATATATGTGAGTGCGTGTCTTTATATGTTTGTATGTATTTTTTTTATACATGTGTTTATAACTATGTATCTATCCATATATGTGAAGATATGTGTATCTATATATATGTATGTTACTATGTATGTGTGCATGTGCCAATATATGAGCGTGCGTCTCTCTCTATATATGCATGTGCCTACATATGTATGTGTATGTCTATATATGTGTATGTATCTGTATATATAGATATATGTGTATGTCTATGTATTTATGTATGTTTTATATGTATGAATATAGTGTGTTTGTCTCTATGTATGTATGTAGCTATATATGTGAATATGTGTGTGTGTGAAATATTCCTATATATGTGCGTATATGTGTAATGTATCTATAAATGTGAATGTGTGTGTGTGTGTGTGTGTGTGTGTGTGTATATATATATATATATATATATATTATAATATATAGAAATATGCATGTCTTTGTGCGTTTTTATGCATGTAGGCTTTGTAAGTACGTATTTATTTATCTATGTATGCATGTATTGATGTACACATGTATATTATGCATGTAGGATATATGTTTGTAGACGAATTTATATAGGATTAGCTTTGCATGTTCTCTAAGGAATCAGAATTAATATGTTTGTGCCTTTCTCCCCTTTTCCTCTCCTTTCTCATACTCGGTCTCTCTTTCTCCCCTTTCCTCCGCCCCACTCCTGTTCTCTCTTCTCCGCATAATAAACCTAATATAAGAAGACCAAGGGAACAATGTTACCAATTGCTCTGCTTACCCACTAATTTCGTAAAACTTATGGAGCTCTATTTCTCCAGTAAAATAAACTTTGCGATGTGAAGCCCCACACCTTTAAATACATGGCCTTTCACACATGATGCACTCTCAAGACCGCATTTAACCTATTTGACTCTTCCTCTGATATCCTTCGAGACTTGCATCCTTGACCCTCTACTATGACTTTGTATAGCCATTGGACCCAAGATCTGCCAAACTCTTTAAGTATCCATTGGTACCGCTACCATTGCTTTCTTCTACCACTCCTAGTATTGTTGGACAAGTTCCCCTACAAGGGTCTTTTTCTGAACCGTATGACATTGCCCTTCAACTTCTTGGTTATCAAGTCTTTCCACAAGGATCTAGACCAATATGTATGGTTTACCTGTAGTTTCTCACAGCAAGGAACCGGTACGTGTGGGTTATTTAGTGATCGATACCATAGAAGAGGACTACAAGAGATGTCGATTGTTGATCTAGTGTTTAAGCAACAACAAAAGCTCTTATGTTATTTTCTTTGGCAGCGAGTACATCTCTAGGCTTTATAAAGCCATGGACACTAAATGCGAACATCGACGAAGGGTTATCAGGCTCTTTTGTTAAACAACTTTTCTAATCTTATATTTTCTTTTTAAAATTTAACTTTGCTAGTGCAGGTCTCTTGTTCCCAAAAGCTCGCTTAGACACTGATGTCTTGACAAGTTTGTTTCACTATTTTCATTTATTATCATTATAAAAGGTTATTATGTATATTTTTCTAGTTTTTTGACGGTTTGTGTGCAGTTGTGGTCTCTCATAAACCATTTCCAAAACATCTAGAAGAGGTTATTTATGATTAATATGTTATATTTTTTTTAAAATTTAATTTTACTAGTGCATGACACTTGGAGATTAAAGTGGTCAGTTTTTGACCCCGCGAGATTATAACACGTGTCCATTTAATCACTAGGTGGATGCGTGACACGTGGCCCTCTCCAGAACCTTTGAAGGAGAGTCCAATTCCCATTCAAACCCGTGCCGTGTTCAACAGTTGGTAGATTAGAGATAAAGTTAGTTGCAAGTACCCTTATCTCCAAGCCTAATCCATATTTGAACTTAACTGTTACAGCTCTGAAGCGGATTGATCATATCAACAGTTAGACGATGACCTCTGGATAAAGATGAACATGTGTTTTACCAGTTCAAATAAGGATGTTTGTCTCCAAACTTCCTTCAAAATAAGCAGTTGAGAAAGGATAGTCGTTTACATAGATGAGAACTTTCTAACCTTTTCCAACAGAAACCCACCTGTATAAATAGTAGACCCCTTCCAATGAAAGGGGCGATAAACAAAATCAAAAACCCTAGCGTGTGAGATTAGAGCAATCACCATTGTAATTTTTTCTGAATTATAGTGAAATCCTTCCTCCCTCTCGTGGTTTTCCTTTCGGGTTTCCACGTAAATCTCAGTGTTAGCTCTGTTTTGATCTCTCTAATCCATTATTAATCTCCACAGTTTGGTGCGTGGATAAATTTCCTAGGAATTACCCATCGCATTTGGTGCATTCATTGAGATTTTTCGAGCCTGCACTCAGAGTTCTCCCAACCCTCTACCCTTTCACGTCCTCGAAAAAGGCGTCAAACAACCATGGCGCACAAGAGCATCGCCACCATGATGCCAACTCCTCTGACAAACTCGAGCTGTCAACACTCTCCCGAGGACAGCTTATCCGGCGAGTGGCTAACCTGTGACAACAGCTATGTGAACAGCGGGCCCATTCAGACTGCGAGTGAGAATTGGTCACCATCTATCGCGATACCGCTGAGCCCGAGCGAGAAGCGATAATGCAAATCAACCACCAGCTACTCATGCAGATAAAGACTCTACAAAAAGCACAGCAACGAGTCATCGAGCTGAGTGCCTGGGGAACCCAGACAACACCCCCGAAGTCTACCATCTTGCAGCTTCGACCGATTTACGTTTCCAGTTGAACAAAATGCGCTGCCAAACAAATTCACTACATGAAGATCTAGAGAGCCACATGATCGATCACTTGCGAAAGCGGATGAGGAGGGTCACGCCCAACACACAAGAAGGAAAACACTCCCACGACAGTAACAAAGATCAAGGATGACTTAGCTTCACTCCCCTGAAGTTATCGATTGATCAGATCCTCCATGTCATCAAGCATCAGCCTTGGGTGAGACACCCCAAGCCAAGCAAGCACGACCCAGATCTCCTAGAAGCAGGGCACTATTCTTTTCATGGCAGTCGGGGGCGCGCTACCCTATATTGTTGGAAGACACCTCGAGGACCTAGTTCAACGCGAATACCTCGGAGAGTTTGTCCTTGATCAAGAGGAAGATCCAGAGTCAGATCCCCCAGTTGAGTCTATCGACTAAAGCGCTCAGCTCATATCGGCTCCTGCTCTGACGGCTACCTCTCAGGAGTCTCCTAAAAGACGGAGACTCACCCACAATGAATGCTCGGAGCTTAGCCTATATCGGGTTTTCACCTGACAGCTACCTGAGGCAGTCAACATCCTATATCGGGTCCTACCCTGACGGTTACCTCTCGGGGAGTCTCCTGACAAAGGAAGCTTGCCTAGATCGCCGGAGCTCAACCAACATCGAGTTTTCACCTGACGGCTACACGAGCCAGTCAACAGTCTATATCGGGCAGTGATGTCAGAGGCGCAACGAGGCGCGCGCTTGAGGCGCAAGGCGCAGCCCAGCGCCCCCGTCACGATGGCCAGGCGCGCGGCCGAGGGAAGGCGCGCGCCCTGACCTTGCCTCAGCAGGCTTCATTCGAGGCGCGCGCCTCGCAGCGCCTCCGGTTCTCCTGGAGGGTCGGGTCAGAACCCGCATTTAAGCGGGTAGACCCGACCCGCTTATATCGGATAAAAAGTAAAAAAAAGAAATAGATGGAAAAAAGGGAAAAAACTCACCTTCGTTCGATCTAGGGCACCCGACAGAGCTTCTCGCAGCCTCACACTGTCGTGACGCCTCCGCGACGCTGCCGTCTAGGTTCTCTCTCCACCTCTCTCTTCTCTCTTTCTACCTCCTCTTCTCCTGGTTCCATCTCTCTTGCTCTCTCTTTCTCTGGCCCTTTTTCTCTCTCTCGTCTCTCTGGCTCCATCTCTCTGTCCCTCTCTTTCTTTCTTTCTTTCTCTCGCCGTCTCTCTTTATCTCCATTTCTCTGTCCCTCTTTCTTTCTCTGCCCCTCTTTCTATCTTTCTTTCCTTCTCTCGCCGTTCTCTCTCTGGCTCCATCTCTCTGTCTCTTTCTCTGTGTCTTTGTCTCCCTCTCTTTTTCTGTCTCCGTCTCCCTCGCTGTCTTTTTTCTCTTTCTTCTTACTCTGTGCTTTTGCCTCTCTCGCTTTCTCTCTTTCTTTCTCTTCTATCTTTCTCTTCTCACACTTCTCACTGAGTCACTCTTTATCTTTCTCTCTTTCTCTGTTCCTCTTGTCTTTTTTTCTTTCTCCCCTGTCTCTGTCTCTCTCTATTTTTTGTCTCTCTTTCTTTTTCTCCCTATCTCTTGCTGTCTCTCTATTCCTTTTTTGATTAATTTTTTCAATTTTATTTTTTACAGGAAAGAACATCATTGGACGCATCTTGATTCTTGACATTGCAGACATCGGGGGCGACTGTAGTTAATTTGTTGTAAGTGAGAGATACTGTTTTACTATATCACCAAAATTTACAAATTTAATAATTTCATTACAAATTCCGATTACAAATTTTGCAATTTTTTTTTGCCTTCAAGCTCTGTTTCCTCTGAATCTGATTGTGAACCTGCAAAAAGAATTAGACTACATTAGAATAGAAACTTCATAATAAGAATAGGCTTAACAATAAAATATATGCAATTTTATAAAAGACATCACAAAATAAAAAAAATTCTTATGTGATTAATTGATTGAATTTGTGTTGTGCTTGTATTACTGTTACACTATTACTTTTGTGGGTTTGATTTCATATATTGCATTTACTTTGATTGTGGATTGTTACAATGGTATTGGTAATGACGTAATGTGATTTATCATTTATTGTATATGTAATATTATGATGTGTAGCCATGACTGCCATGTAGGTTGAACCGCTGAAGATATTTGACAAACATGAATACGAATGAAGCCATTAGTAAGAAGCAGGATCCAACATGGAAGCACACTATTTTGATCACCCTCCATATACACTTACACATAAATGTCCTTTTTGTGTCAAGATATCGACTGGTGGGATTACAAGGGCCAAAGAACATCTAATTGGCACTTCAAGGAGGCGCAAGAACATCACTATTTGTAATAGAGTCCCCGATGAAGTGAAAGAAGAATTGAAAGCATATGAAGAGAAGCGAGTATTAAGCGACAAGCAAATTTAGAAGAACATGTGCCGGACCTCGATGATGGGGAAGATATGCTAGAAATTGATGAGGAAGAGGGGCAACACGAAATTTAGGGCCGACAAGCATCATTAGGAAAAGAGAAAGCCCAAGCAATAAGTACATCTACCAAAGTATCATCAATGGAAAGCAACATGCGTTCCGGTAGTGTTGGTGGTGCTTTGAGTAAGAGGAGAAAGCCTATGGATGCATATTGTACTTTTGACCTGGCACTAGAAGTGGAAAAGATGAAAGGAGAAGAAAGTTGAAGCAAACGAATATCAAAGAGAGCCTTGACAAAGATGTAGTTGCTAGGGGGTGGCAAGATATTGCTCGTTTTTGGTATCAAGCAGGTATTGCTTTTAATGCAGCTAAATTGAAATCTTTTAAAATAATGTTGAAATCGGTAGGACAATTTGGGCCACACTTGCCACCTCCATCTTACCACCAATTGCGGGTGCCTCTTCTTAAGAAAGAGGTGAAATACACCAAGAGATTAATTGAACCACAAAAGAAAATGTGAGAATCTAGAGGGTGTTCTTTAATGTCCGACGGTTGGAGTGACACGAAGGATCGGACTCTTATCAATTTCTTGGTGAATTGTTTTATTGAATCTATTGATGCTTTCGATGAGATCAAAACTGGTGAGAAAATGTTTGAAATATTGGATAAGAAGGTGCAAGAGATCGGGGCTCAGAATATCATCCAAGTTGTCATGGACAACGCTTCTAGCCTTAAGCTGGCATGTAAAGATCTATATTTGAATTTTGAAAGTTGCACTTGCATTGTAAAACTTCATTTTTTTATTGAATGAATTGTAAAATATTGTTGTTTTCAGGTTCCTACTTAGAGGTGAAGTATCCTCACATGTTTTGGACACCTTGTGCAGCTCATTGCATTATCTAATGCTTAAAGACATCGGGAAGCTACCAATTGTGAAGATGACATTAGGCAGCGCCATGGAGGTAACAGGCTACATCTATTCTCATGGTTAGGTTTAAACTTAATGAGACAGAAGGCGGGAAAAAGAAAGCTTCTAAGGCCAGCTGTTACTCGCTTTGCCACATCATTCCTGACATTGTCAAGTTTACATACTCAAAAAGTAAGTTGAGGAAGATGTTCATCTCAACTCAGTGGAAGGAAAGTAGATGGGCCAAAGAGCAAAAGGGAAAAGCAGTTGAGAAAATTGTTGTAATGAACTCTTTTTGGAATAATGTTGCATATGTTCTCAGGCTAACAGCTCCCTTAGTTCGAGTGTTGAGACTTGTAGATAGTGAGAAGAAGCCCGCAATGGGATACATGTATGAGGCTGTAGATAGAGCCAAAGAGGCTATTATGGCAGCTTTTGAGGATGAGTTAAAGTATAAAGATGTTTTTGATATTATTGATCGAAGATGGGAGGTTCAGCTACACCGCTCACTACATGCCGTTGGATACTATTTCAATTCGGAGTTTTTTTTATGATTATACCAATATTTCATGGGATGAAGAGGTTATGACTGGTCTTGATAAGGTCATTCAAAAATGATGCCCGAAGAGGATCAAGATAAGATTGACCGACAAATTAGCATTTATAAAAATGCTGGTGGTCTATTTGGTTTTGATATTGCTATTAGAAACCGAAAGAAGAAATCTCCAGGTAAAAAAACACGTCAATTTTATCTTTTAGTTAGCTTTAAAAAGTTGACTTATAAAAAAATATATGTGTTGGTTTCTAATTTCCTATTATTATATCTTATTTCTCCACATATGATAGCTGATTGGTGGGAATCTTATGGCGCATCCACTCCAGACTTGCAAAGACTCGCCATAATGATTCTCAGTCTTATATGTAGTTCCTCTGCTTGTGAGAGGAATGGAGTGCATTTGAGCAGGTAAATACTAAACTGGAAGGAAATACTATAGTTATTTGGGGTGTTATTTCTGAGGCTGCTTAATAACATTTATTTCAATCCATAAAAAATGCAAATCCATAGCAAGAAGAGGAATAATTGGATTATGGGAGGCTCAAAGACTTGGTTTACTGCAAATACAATCAAGCTTTAAAGGAGCGATATGATTGTAGAGATGTAATTGATCCTATTATGCTTAATGACATTGATGAGAGCAATGAATGGTTGCTGGGAAAATTTGGTGAAGGAAACAACGCAGAGAATGATTTGGTGCATGGGGATGATGATCTTACTTGGGGTGTTATTTCTGAGGCTATGGGAGCTGAGGACCCTATTGTTAATACAAGATCAACTTCAGGAAGTGGGTTTAAGTCCATGTTAAGACGTTCGGTTAGTGGTGTTGGTGCTTCATCTTCGATAGCTGATTGGTGGGAATCTTATGGCGCATCCACTTCAGACTTGCAAAAGACTTACCATAAAGATTCTCAGTATTATATGTAGTTCCTCTGCTTGTGAGAGGAATTGGAGTGCATTTGAGCAGGTAAATGCTAAACTGGAAGGAAATACTAAAGTTATTTAGGGTGTTATTTCTGAGGCTGCTTAATAACATTTATTTCAATCCATAAAAATTGCAGATCCATAGCAAGGAGAGGAATAAATTGGAGCATGGGAGGCTCAAAGACTTGGTTTACTGCAAATACAATCAAGCTTTAAAGGAGCGATATGATTGTAGAGATGTAATTGATCCTATTATGCTTAATGACATTGATGAGAGCAACGAATGGCTGCTGGGAAAATTTGGTGAAGGAAACAACGCAGAGAATGATTTGGTGCATGAGGATGATGATCTTACTTGGGGTGTTATTTCTGAGGCTATGGGAGCTGAGGACCCTATTGTTAATACAAGATCAACTTCAGGAAGTGGGTTTAAGTCCATGTCAAGACGTTCGGTTTGGTGTTGGTGCTTCATCTTCGAGGAGGAGAGAGCCAGAGCTAGAAGAGTAAGAATTTGACTCTGAGGATGAGAGTGAGGAAGAGAATGCTCAAATAGATTATGGGGCTTATGGGGAGGAGGAAGAAGAGTTTGATTTGGGGATGAAGATGATGATGAGTAGTCAAACTTTAATGTCGTTTCCATTTTTGTTTTTTTATTTTGAAGTTTAGATTCCAAACTTTAGACACTTGTTTGGTATTGTTGTATTGTTATTCTAACTTGTTTGTCTTAGATGTCATATCTTGTGAACTTGTTTAGTAATTAGTATCTTGTGTTTTGTTTTTTGTGTCTTATTATCTCTTATGATTTGTGACTCTGTGACTTGTGTTTTTTTATTTATTGATAATTTTTATTATGCATTATGCTATTAAATTGATCTCTATGTAGGTGTAAATCATGAGGCAACTATACAGGTGCGCACATTGTGCTTGTTTTATTAATGTTTTTATTGTTGATTTATTATTTTTTGTTGTGTATATTATGATTTTACCTTTATTCTTATATTAATTCAAACTAATAATAATATAAATAGTAGCGCCTCAATGCAGTGAGGCGCATCGCCTCGCTTGCGCTTTGCGCCTCACACACATTAGACTCTTTGCGCCGCGCCTTGTTCCTTGACAACACTGATTTCAGGTCCTATTCTGACGGCTACCTCTCGGAGAGTCTCTCAAAAGGAGGCTTGCCCACAATGATTGCTCAGAGCTCAGCCTACATCGGGTTTTCACCCTGACGGCTATCCGAGCCAGTCAACAACCTATATCAGGTCCTACCCTGACGGTTACCCTTTCGAGAGTCTCTTGAAAAACAAAGGCTTGCCTATAATAACCTCTCGGAGCTCAGCTTATGTCGGGTTTTCATCCTGACGGCTACCCAAGTCAGTCAACAATCTATATCGGGTCCTACCTTGACGGTTACCTCTCGGGGAGTCTCCTTAAAGACGAAGGCTCGCCACAATAAATAACCGCTAGGAGCTCAGCCTACATCGAGTTTTCACCTTGACGGCTACTCTAGCCATTTAACAACCTATATCGGGTCCTACCATGACGGCTACCCTTCGGGGAGTCTCTTAAAAGACGGAGGCTCGCCCATAATGACCGCTCGAAGCTCAGCCTATTTCATCGGGTTTCACTTGACGGCTACTCGAGCCAGTCAACAGCATATATCTGGTCCTACCCTGATGGCTACCTTTCAAGGAGTCTTCTGAGAGACGGAGGCTCGTCCATAATAATCTCTCGGAGCTCAGCCTACATCGGGTTTTCACCTGACGGCTACACGAGCCAGTCAACAGCCTATATCGAGTCCTACCCCGACGGTTACCTCTCGGGGATTCTCCTGAAAAATAGAGACTCACCCACAATGACCGCTTGGAGCTCAGCCTACATCAGATTTTCACTATGACGGCTACACGAGCCAGTCAACAGCCGATATCGTGTCCTACCCCGATGGATACCCCTCGGGATGTCTCCTGAGAGACGGAGACTCGAGGCCCCATACAAGAACATCAAGAGCAACAGTTTCAACTGTAATATCCCCTATCTAAAAATACTGTATTTTGTTTGTCTGAGTATTTATTTAGTTTCTTTGATTTTTATTTATTATTGTTTGGTTATTATTGTCGATATTTGTGTTTTGTTATTGATATTATTATTACTTTTACTTGGTATTTTTCTTCCCTTGATCCCGAGCCCATTATCTTGATCCTACCCGTTACCCTCTTTTATACCCATTATCTAATCCATTACCCAACCAAACCAATACCTAAACCCGCTACCCGTTAACCTGTTAACCCTATATATAATTCTAATTCTAAATCTAACCTAATCCCTAACCTAATTATCTCCTCCCCAACGCCTCCAGTCGCCAACACCCCGATCTCATCACCAGGCCGCCTCCCTCCTCCACTTGGCCGTGGCACGCAACCCCCTGCGCAAGCGCACCTCAAGGCTATGTCTGGACCCCTCCGCGCAGCGCCAAGCCCATCTTCTCCCTCTCCGGCAGATCGCGGCACACCTCGAGAGCTTCTCCCTCTTTTGGCCGAGCTGGAGTACGACCATGCTACCTTCCTTACAACAGCAACACCTTCACTTCCCCACATGTTGCTGTGCCCTCTTCACAGCCGCAGCAAACCCCATGGTGGCCCCACCTCCATTGACGTGGGTTCCTTCATCTCCCCTTGTTCATTTATTTTTGGTGAATATGTGTTAGTTATAGGTTTAATTATATGTATTATAATTATGAATGTGGTGCTTATTAAGGTATGTGTATGTTGTGTGTGAGATGGCTTTTTCCGTCTCTCCGTGGGTCGCCGTTATCACCGTTAGCGAGCGCGAACGCACCCACGCCCTTCACGGCGATATTCTCTATCCAACGACACCCTCCGCGGCCCCGACGCCTGCGCCGGAGCCTCCGTCGGCGCGCCGCAAATCACCACATTATTAGGTGAGTCTACTTTTCTTCTCCCACTTTATTTCTCTTCCATTTCATATTAATATATATATGTTTATATAATGTGTAGTAATGTGTCTTAATTTATATGCATGGGTTGCTATTTATTTGTGTGGATGGGTGTGTCATTTAATTAAGTGTATGTTATTTAATTAAGTGCATGCATACTTATATATATTTAGGTATGTGTGCGTGAGTTGATGATTGTATATGTGTGTGTATATATATATATATAAATGCATGTATGTATATATATAGATGTGACTATGTATGTATGTGTATGCTCGTATATACGTATATACATGTATGTACGTGGGTGTACACGTATGTGTCGGTGTGCTCGGGAGTGTGTTTAGTGTATATTTATATTTATTTGTATGTTCGGTTGCGTGTTACAGCGTTTTGGATTCGTTGGTGAGATCCGGACCGTTGCAGGAGACCCGGACACAATCTGGATTCGTGCTCGTTGTTGACCTGATACAATGGTGATTCGAAGATCGATCCATGGGATGATCTGTAGATCAGTACCGGTTCGTGCAGTGATGACCAGACGGCGATTCAGTTCCGAAACCGCGTCATTTCATGTGAGTGTTCGCCCTTGTGTTTTTCTTTACTTATTGATGCCTGTCTTGTTTACATGTTAACTATATCATTTTATTTGACCGTCTAACATATTGGACTAGTATGATATCTGTACCGTTTCATATGACGCCAGTGACTGTACACTTTGTATATCTAGTTAATAGGAGCATATATGAGTATCAGTTCATGTTGTGTGTAGATCATCGTAGTTAGTTTTGGTCTAGTGTTGATATACCATAGGCCGACTTGACCTTGTAACTGATATAGTTATGATAAATCCTAGAATGAATATACATGTTGATTTTGAGGTTGATGGATCATTGAAAAAGGTTAGAGAACTATACTATGTGAAGTGATTTCCATTCGTATTGTTTGGTGACATATCTTGATGATAACGAGTGTTATGTCTACCACTTTGGGGTATTTTTAGGGATTTGTTTAGAGCCCTGATCATACACATAGGCAGGGTTATTAGTCGACTTTCACCTTTTACTAGTCGACTAATACCCCTATTAGTCGACTTATCATAGCTCCTAGTCGACTAAGTTTCTGTTTAGAAAGTTAGGAACTCTCTGTTTGTTGATTGTAAGCTATATTAGTCGACTGGCCATTTCCTTTAGTCGACTTACACCTTGTATTAGTCGACTTATCCCTCTTATTAGTCGTCTTACACTTTGTATAGTCGACTTATCCTATTTGTTAGTCGACTAACCCACTACCCTAGTCGACTTGCTCCTACCCTAGTCGACTAACTCTAGTCTGACTGCTGCTGATAGATTTTTACTGATTGAGGACTTTACCCTTTAGTTATGGTCTTGGCTATAGGTGGATGGATCTGATTTTGAGAAGTAGGTATTGATTTAATTGACCTGACCCGATAGATCTTATATATATCTGATATGTTACTCGACTTTGGGACCTTATGTTTGACCTTGATAGAAGTAAGAGTGTGTGATGACTTGATCAGACAGGAGTGTGAAAATCTGAATAGATATGTCAGAGTATTGGTTACTTCAGTTATTGAGATGTGAATATATTGATGACTTGATGATCGGAGTTGATTGATAGGGTGAGAGAACTGATCACTGATTATTGATATATTGAGACGGTGGTTTATTGTACCAGATTACTCGATATGAATTGATACTTGATGTTCATGATGACTATTGAAATTATGAGTTGGCAGATTCATTAGTATTGTATTCAGTACAAGTATGAGATTTTGGGTCGGTTATATATATGAGATCGTATATTGACTAGAGGTGTCTAGACTGTTATTGTATTATTTCATGTTACTGAAAATTACTGGGACAAGATTGTTTGACCGTAACACCCGGTACAGTCCTATTGTTCATCGTATACACGGTTGCTGTTACTGTTCACTGTTACTGATATTGTTCACTGTGTATACGATTATTGACTGTTACTGTACTGTTATCGTTACTGTCACCGTATCGTCCCAGTATTATAAGTAACATGAGTATTGATTGTTTTTACTGAATTCAATATAAAGTAATTGAACAACTTACACCGGGATGAGGAAATTGAGGGAGGAGACAACATTTGTATTTTGGGTGGACCTAGGATACAGGTTGCGCCGCCGAGGAGGGTTCCACTGCGGGGTTCCTGGGGATGACTGACATCCCATCTGTACTGTTATTGATCCACTGTTTTCACAGTGAGATTACTGTTACTATTACTGAGTACTAGCGGTACGGCCTGGTTCAGCGCTAGGAAACTGAGGCCGTGGTCCCGGGTATGTACGGGACCCACCTAAAGCATGGATAATGTCTCTTCCACTAATTTCAATAACTTAAGACTTTGATTGGCACGTGTGGTAGGCATAGTATGGGATGCGTCTACTGCGTGTGGCAATTGGTGTTCGCTGACATAATAAATGATAATAAATTGTTTATAACATTGTGACTGACTATATCACCTGACTGTGCATAGGTATACTATGGTAGAAATATGTTTGTACGTAAGACCAGATTTGCATACCAGACTAGTGACATGCTAGGTTACACATCTAGACATTAGTTGTTCCCCGTCATCATGACATCAGTTGTTGTTTACAGTTGTTTTACTTGTCTTTTATCTACACACTTATTCATGTTTTTGTTATTCAGTTGTTTATTTATCATGTTATTTAGTTATCCTATGTTTGCAGTTACCTTGTTGTTATTCTATGCACATTGTTTATATGCACGAGCAATCCTCTTTACACGCACACTCACCAGGTCGCTTTCTGACGACCCTGGATTTGCACGTCCAGATATTGGACGCTTTGTTTCTATTGTGCAGGTGTTCGATGAGACGTACGCTTTGCGAGGAGCTGGACTCTCTCCCTTTTGATTCTAGTATTCTTGCCTCTTTTTATTCATGTTTATATACTTTTCTTGATTCATGCATATCAGATTCAGTCTCTATTCCAGTGATTTTTATATGATATCATGCGTGGATGTTTGTATGGGATATTGCAGTGATTATTGATTGATTTTGGTTTGGATTTATAGCTTGTTCAGGTTACTTTAGGCTTAGCGTGTATACGTGTGGTATTTTCCTCGCGTATATACGTCGCCGACTCTCGTCGCGACTCCGTTTCCACGTATTTTGGGAAGCGGAACGTGACATCAACACACCCAAAGAAATGGAAACCACTGTTATTCATTATAAGGAGGATACGATTGCTTATTGTATCAATTCTCATTACAAAAAAGAACAGATACAAGTGAGCTCAGCTAACTCCGCCTACATCCGCTGCTTTGGTCCTCGGACCATCCCTGAGATCTCCCAGGCTAGCAACCAGAGCCTCCAGCCTGATGTTCAGCCTCTCTGACCTCCACCCTGAACCTCCGGCTCGAGAGCTTGGCCCTTCGGAGTCACGACTCGTACTCTCAAGCCAGCCACCTGCGCCCTCCACTCAACCACTCGAGCTTAGGATCGTGACTTGAAAGCGTAGCGCTTGTGCCTCCATGAGCAACTCCCCATGAGAACTCCAAAGCTCATAATAACGCTTCGATTAACGCGAAGCATCAACCCTCAGTTCCTTGCGTCATTCTTACAATGCTCTAAGTCTTCCAGTATCCGAACTTTGTGCTTGAGCTCCAGTTTCTTGGCACGCTCCTTATCAATCTCTTCCCGAAGTGAAGAGATCTTCGACTAGGTTGAGGCGGCCACCTCCTGAAGCTCGGACATCTCGTCCCACGTCTCCTGCAGCTCCTCGAGCCTACTCAAAAGCCTTACTTCTAGGTCCATCTTTCTCGCCTCAATTCAGCCATCACCCCAAGATCTCACATGATTTCAGGAACATCTCGCTCACTCATTTTTTAAGATCGTTCACTATTTATGGGAGATTAGTTTGAGGTCCAGCGGGAGATGAAGAGATCGAGCAGCTCGAGCTCTATGCGGCGAGGAAGCCCAGGTATCATCCGGAACGAACTCTTGGCGACTTTTCTCTGCCAGGCATTCAGAAAGTCTAGCAATGATTCATGCTGATCATCCAGATCTATATCCACCCCCTCGTCGCCGCCTTCAGGGTCGGAACCCTCAGGCTTCGCCCCGGCTTCTTCGAGAACTTTAACACCTGAGGGCCAACTCCATCAGAGCTTGAGCGTGCACGGACCCCCGTGGCTCCCAAGTCCTCCTCCAAGAACTTGACCTCCCAAGCCCATAGAGGCTACCAAGTCAGAAGCTAGGCCCAAAGGGTCCACCGAACCGGCACACACAATGGCCTTGCAACAATCAGAAATAGGACAGGTTCAATGGAGGAATTAAAATTTTCATTTATCTATTCAAAAAAGTTACATCGGGATCAAATTACAAGGAAAAAGAAACCTCTCAAACACTCATTTTGTGTTTACGAGAAGCTTCAGAGGGTGGAGACAGACGATCCATGCCTTCGGAGGTGTCATGGGTCGAGGTCCGTGTGGTGGGAGCACTCAATGTCATCGGAGAGCAACACCGCTTGCTGGAATGCTTGGGAAGCTCTCGTCTCCGCGGTGGGATCACCCGAGGGGAGACCCATCGCTAGGGTGCAGCACTGCCGGATGGAGCACTTGGAGAGGTTCTCACTTCCAAGGCCGAGGCACCATGATCTGCCTCACATCTCAGGCCTTGGCTCTCGAAGGAGGCATCAATTTCAAGAGGATATCTCGGGATCGCTCCTCGCTTCCCGTCCTCGTATCCATCTTTATATTTTTTGAACTTGATTACCTTCATCTCCTTTGGCACCGATCTATTATTTGTTGAACGCATGCCTCTGTCGCCTCCTTGGCAGTCAGTGTCTGGTTCAGGTCGCTCTCGAAGGACTCTTTCGCCACCCCGAATGCGGTCCTCTCCGATCCCAAGGTGGCCTCCGCCATCTCAGTACGGTGAGACATCTCTTCCAACTCTCGCTGGATCGATTGCAACACTGCCTCCTGCTGTAACTTGGAGTCCGCGTGTGGTGCAACTCTGCACCCACCTCTTGCAACCCAGAGTCCTCCAGCTCCCCCCAAAGCCGCTCTAGCTCCTTCCTACCTTGCTGGACCACAACTTCGTGGTCTAAGTCTACTTGAAGCTGGGCGACTTTGGTGGACGCCGCCTCCCCTACAGCACTTACCTCCACCCTTCGCAGCAGATCGGCGATTGTACCCTCCTTCAGGTATCCCAATGAGCATCCATCAGCTCGGAGGTAAACACAATGGTCTAGATGTAAAATAGAAATCAATAACAAACAAATACAGGTCCAAGAAGAGTCATTATGAAGCTTACCTTGAAGGCCTTATTCTTCAATTGTCGTTGCCGATTCCTCAGAGGCAAGGCCTTAAACTCCTCCAGCCCTCCTAGAAAATCTACATATCCGAGGGCCGCTTCTTGATTGCCTCTTTGGAGGAACCCGAACAAAAAGCTCACGGGGGCCGCTCTGGGGTCAGCGCCGGGGGCTGAACGACAGACCCCGAGGCACCAACGAGACCAATGGTTCTCGCGCCATCCTCCGCAACGGAATGTTTGCAGGTCCCGCCATCTCGAGCCTAGGCGAGGGCTCGGGCACAGTTTCAGCCAAAGCCGAAGACGCCATCATCACATCCTCCTCGGATAACACATCAATAGTAGGGGCGCTCCATCTCCTCTTCCACCTGCCCGAGGGTGTGCGTCCACGCTCTCCTCAGGAGCTTCGGTGGCTGACGAATCTCCCAGAGTGCCGGAGTCCCTGGGCTCTACCCGAGCGTCTCCAGCCACCCAGGATTGCCCACCAGCGGCGCGGGGGTATACAGGAGCAGCCGACAGCAACTCAAGCATATTATGCTCGTCAAACTCATCAAAGCCAAGTCTGCTCCTCTTCTACGAAGAAAAAAACATGCAAGTACGGAAAGGACAAGTTACACGCTTCCAAACATGTCAAAGGTTTACCTCTGTTGGAGGTTGAGGTTGCGAGGGCTGCGCCAGGGCCCTCTTCCTCTTGACAGGAACCATCCACCCCGAGACGTTCGACCTGTCGAATTCGACGACCAGGTAGCTTTTAGCTGGGGTTTGGCTTTTATCCGAAGCCGCTACCTTTGTGAGAACTGGGGGCACAGGAGGACGGTTAGGATCCAACAACCAGCTTTAGTTGCAGTAGTCACGATTGATGGTCGTTAGCTTTCGTAATATCATCTCAATATCGCGGTGAGCGAGGCTTCTCCTTGAACGATTAGGCCCAAGTTCCAGACGACCGGGATGCCTCTCCGCTCATCCTTTGACTCAGCTTCCCACGAGCCGGTCACCCGGAACGGTATGCTGCATGCTATTGTCGCTATCAACCATGTTGATGATAATCTATCTGGGGCATGAAGTAACGCGCGTCTTGGGGTCTTCCTTAGCGTGTAGGCAGCGCTGAAGACCTCACGCTGACACGCCTTGGGAATGCTCAGAGCGTCTCAAACCCGAGCACTGTGCGCAAGGCCACTCCCGGCAACTGAGAGAGGGCGACTCTGTAAAAAGGCAAAACGCTGCCGACAAACCTCGTCATCGACAGCCTCAACCTCAGTGCCAGAATCTGGGGATGCATGTTTATACTGTCGTTGTGCGGGGCCAAAGTGACGTCAACACTGTAGAGGCAAACTCGACCTTGATGCCAGGGTTAAAGCAGATACCATACTTTGCCAGGTACTCATCCACATCCTCTTGGTTGTGGAGCTTGGTGGTCTTTGGATTGAAATCCATCCCATCTTGGTGCAAAAATGGGACCTCTTCCCTCTTCTCTCTCCTCCGCCGTGGCTTTTTCCCTTACCCGCACTGCTGACGACACCAGATTTGCGTCTCTTCGTCATCGCTAAAGAAATGAGATGATTAAAAGAGATCTGGAGAAGGCAAGGAGATGTAGAAGGCAAGAAGGTTAAAGAAAACTCAGAAGTTGAAATAATGCCTAGGGCTTGAGTGTGACCCGCCTTTTAAACCCTCAAAACTTATGCAACCCCTCGATTAGAGGCTTACATGTGTCGCGATGGATCATATCTGAACCATCACCCTTGATACACTGCACCAACCTCGAGCACCGCAACTCTTCAAAAGTGACAGTTGACCAATGCTACCGCGGATTGGACGCGCATTTAAAGCTCTATAACATGTAGAAGTACGCCACTAAAAGACAAAAACCGAGGCGACACAGGTAGCCTGAGACCAAACTCAAGAAGTCTGCTCACCTCCGTTTCTCTCAGAGTTTCCGAGAACATATAATCTCTGAGGATCTGGTCCCGACCACCTGCCAAAGAGAGGGAAGCAGAGGGGCATCTGTAGTGGTCAGTTTCCGACCCCGCATGATTACAACACGTGTCCATCTAATCACTGGGTGAATGCGTGACACGTGGCCCTCTCCAGAACCTTTGAGGAGACTCATTTTCATTCAAACCCGTGCAGTTCAAACAGTTGAAAGATTAGAGATAGAGTCAGTTGCAAGTACCATCATCTCCAAGCCTATTTCACATTTGAGCTTAACGATTACAGCTTTGAAGCTGATGGATCATATCAACAGCTGGGCGATGATCTCTGGATAAAGATAGACGTGTATTCTACTAGTTCAATAAGGATGTTTGGCTCGAAACTACCTTCAAAATAAGTAGTTGAGATAGGATAGACATTCAGATGAGAACTCTGTAACTTTATCCAGTAGAAACTCACGTGTATAAATAATAGACTCCTTTCAACGAGAAGATGAACGATCAACAAAACCCGGAAACCCTATCATGTGAGATTGAAGCGATCACTATTATAATTTTCTCTGATTTATAGTGAAATCCTCTCTTTCTCTCTCTGTGATTTTCCCTTTCAGGTTTCCACGTAAATCTCGTTCTTTAGCTCTGGTTTGATCACTTTGATTCCATTACATAATCCCTGAAAATCTGTCCCGACCACCTACTAAAGAGAGAGAAGAAGAGGGGGCATCTGTGGTGGTCAGTTTCTGACCCCGCGATATTACAACACGTGTCCATCTAATCACTGGGTGGATGCGTGACACATAGTCCTCTCCAGAATCTTTGAAGAAGAGTCCTATTCTCATTCAAACCCTGTGCAATTCAAACAGTTGAAGGATTAGAGATAGAGTCGTTGTAAGTACCATTATCTCCAGGCCTAATCCACATTTGAGCTTAACTATTACAGCTCTGAAGCGAATGGATCATATCAATAGCTAGGCGATGATCTCTGGATAAAGATGAACGTGTGTTCTAACCAGTTCAAATAAGGATGTTTGGCTCCAAACTGCCTTCAAAATAAGCAGTTGAGATAGGATAGACGTTCAGATAGATAAGAAATTTGTAACTTTATCCAACAGAAACCTACATGTATAAATAGTAGACCCCTTCCAATGAGAAGGGGGACGATCAACAAAACACAGAAACCTTAGCGTGTGAGATTGAAGCGATCACTATTGTAATTTTCTCTGAATTATAGTGAAATCCTCTCTTTTCCTCTCCGTGGTTTTGCCTTTCAGATCCTGAAACTTGGAGTATTGGGGACTTCCTGTTGCTGATCAGAGTGGGGCATCGGAAGCGTAATGATTTAGTAGCAGATCCTTCTGACCTATCTCTTTGGTTGGCTCTCGAGCTTCCTTTCCAGCTCGTGAGCATCTACCAGTATTACATCTTGCAATTCTCTTGTAAATCGTTCTTTTGTACGTGATGTAATATTGGATCACACTCAGTGATAACAATATACTTGGACTGTGATGTTGGAATGTATATTACCATTGTGCTTTCGTACTCTGATTCCTGCGTGTACAGATATGCTTAGCATACGTATGTGGGTATTTTCGCCCAGCATATGTACGTTGCAGTAACGTTTCCATACCTAGTGGGGTGGGGCGTTACACCATTGGAAAGGAAAACCTGAATCCGACGACACTTGGTTGGATTGAGAGGATGTACAATGCCTAAATCCCGATGCTCTGGAGCGGTATGATAGCAGTAGAGACATCCACTTGACGGAGTCGAGTTTCCCCCACCCGGGGGATTGATGCGGACATCAGAGCACATACAGGGATGCCTCATTTAGTATTTGCTTAGTTGTATTTATTTACTTTATTCCAGCTGTATTTATGTATTTGGCATGTGTAGCATGCTTTGTATTTGTACTAGGTAGTGGTGGTAGTGGGTAGTTATGAGGGTGGTAGTGGGTGGTTGCAGATGTATGCCTATATTGGCCATCATATGTTCTGTTAATGGATGGAATGTTTTGAAAGAAAAGCTCACTTGCCTGCATCCTTCTTCTCCTTGCCCCCCCCTCTCTTTTCTGGATTGAGATGAATGAAATTTAAAAGCAAACCTCTCTTCCTTCTTTATCTTCTCTCTGGTTGTCTCTCTCTCTCTCTCTCTCTCATCTCCTCTTCTCTTAGTGTCTCCTCTGTTCTACTGTCTTTAGTTCACCACCTTCAGTCATAAGCCCCAAGGCAACTACATGCAACAGCAAGTCAATTAAATTCCTCTTTCCTTTGCCGCCAATGACTTTAGCACTGCCCCGTATCCAGCCTCCTCTCCCACCTCTCTATAGTGTACAACACCCCCTCCAACACAGCAGTACAGCGGCAACAACACAACAGCAGTACCAGCAGCGCTGCTGAAGCGCAGCAGCAGCACTGCAGAAGCAGCAGCAACAGGACAACAGTACCAGCAGCGGCGAAAGTAGCTGCAGAACAATACCAACAGAGCAAGAGCAATTGCAATTGCATAACATCCATTGTAGCGAAAGCCTTCATGCTGGTGTTTCGCCCCTGTTCATCAATGTTGAGGCCTGCAACAAACAAAACAAGTCACAACAACATCAAGGGAGACATTAACAGTTCAACTACAAGTTCAGTCAAAGCAATCAGATTCGCATACAATGCTTCAACATAAGTTCCTGCAAGTCATCTAATCGTTGATCCTCATGTAGGCTCCTTTTCCTTGAACTTTTATCAGTTCTATGCGGTAGAATTCTCTATTATATTATCTTTCTGCTTGATGTCCACACAAAGATAAGATTAACTGCACTCTAATGTTAACTTTATATCTGCCAATCTAAATATTATATATTGAACTTTGCCATCATAGCATATTGTTGTCAGTTATTCAATTATATTTCAAAACCTGTTGCATGAATAAAATTTTATCTCTACAAACACTGGTCTTCATTTCAAACTGATTACTTGTAGCCTAGATCGATCGCCCTTTGTTGGTGATGATGAGACATAATGGTATGTTACTGCCGAAATATTTGCATGAAGATCAAGCAACAGCTGCAAGAAATCAGAGAGCCCATTTAACGCTGCCAGATGGAGAGCTGTCACCTGTTGACAAATCTCAAGAGCTCATTACAGGAGAAATAAAATAACTCATGATAATGAAGTCTTGGTCACAGGAGAACTGAAATATCAGTGCTAGTTCTAAACAGTGTTCTAAATGGCGGCCACAGCGACTACATCGGCCGGGAAAATTTATCGGGGATGGGGATATATCAGGGATATATCGGGGATATTTTCAAAAATCGGATGTCAAAATCGGACTGTAAATATACATATCTTTTTGTCTTAAATCGCATCTCAATAAGACAATATATGCATAATTATATAAACCTACATAAAACATCATACTTATATGTTTAAGATATACTTAACTCGATAACTTACATTAAGCTTATGAATGCATAATCACTAAGAATGTAGAATCTTCACAATGCCACATTGTCACATCGTTCGAATTACTCAAATACCTAATCTAGAAATTGAGTGTAAAACGCTATATCGGGTCCAAATCGCCGAAATTGCGGCCGATATATCGGGTCCATGCCTATTTATCGGCGATTTTAGGTGAAAATTGCTATATCGGTTTGGATGTGTCAAATCATTGCGGCTAGGTGTCGTAAACGCAATATTGGCGCAATATCGGGGTTATATCGGGGATATTTAGAACACTGGTTCTAAATCAGTGAACACATGATTTGATCGTACTTAATTCTGATAGAAGATTCGGGTTCCTCACTGCTGCTACCACCTCTACCTTTATCACTGACAATAGATAGTATGCTATCTCCAGATGGAGTACTAGGAACAAAGTCAGCTACCAATGGCCCGGTACACCAAATGTGATCACCAACCGTTGCAAAGTGCAGCGCTGTCTTCCTGCTCATGTACTCTGCCCTTAGAGTGAAAATAACAAAGAAGGGCTTAAATTTCTTTTAGTTCCATGTTCTTTCAGTTTCTATAATAGCTAAATTAGTTGTGAAGGAAGCTACCTTTAATTTCTACCAAAAAATCACACAACTGCCACATACCAAACTTTTTCTAATTTGCTAACTCCAAGTTTGCAAAAATCTGTTATGTAAATACCTTACATGGTTGAAAACTTTATTCCTCTCAGATGATGACTATTTTACTTTTTCTAAAACTGGACTAGATTTCAGGTAAATGATGGTATTCAATTGAAAAAAAATTCATCTAAAGTAAGATGTGCATAAAATTCCTACAGGATAGTTATGGGAAGTTGCATAAGAGAGTTTTTCTTTAATTTGTCCTTCTTTTACTTCAATAACCAAAAGGGAATACATTAGTTCAGGAGAAAAAAGGACTATTCAACGAAAACTCACATTAGTTCTGAAGCTCAACAAAGCCTGCACAACCTCCCAAGGCGTCCGCCGACAAGCTTGCGTCAACACTGTCTTTAGAATGTCAAAGAAAAAATAGGGCAAATTAAATAACAGAAAAACATAAAACCATTCAGTTGCACAAATTAACAAAAACTAAAACAAGAATATAACATTAATATGAACCTATCCGCAGAATTCCTGGAATCCACATCCGCCCCGTTCTCTACCTACAGCACCACCATCTGAAAACAAAACCATAGTTCTGATAACTGAACAAGGATTGTTAGCTTAAAAAATTAGAAAGATATCATATTCAATAGGCTTAACTAAGCTGGTTTTGCACCACCATTGACTTCTCCTAACTGCTTGCACTTTAATTTCCATGTGTGAACTTCTGTGCACTGTCTAAACTTTGTGTACTGAATTGACAAATATGTATAGCATATGTATTGATAAATATGTACGCCTGAAATATATATATTTATGTGTTTGAGCTTCTATGCACCTAATCTACCAAGTACTGACCATTCATATCTACAATTTCTATGTATATTTTGTTAGTTTTGTCTTATTTTCAAGAGGAGATGATGGTCCAAGAAGATCCAATCGAGTTAGAGAAAATGATAGCCTGAAGGAGAAGAGAGGCGCGGATCAAGGAAAGTTAGTCGATTATAGTCGACTAACAAAGACTACTAGTCGACTAATCATAAGTACTAGTCAACTAGGACAGATACAGAGAGAAGCAATTTGTAGTAGTCGACTATATAAACCTATTAGTTGACTAATGGAAGGGATTAGTCGACTAGGCCAAAGTACTAGTCGACTATACGAGACATTTTCAGAAGCAGAATCAGTTTTCTTTTCAGGCGTCGTGTCCTTTTCTGGTAGAGTACAAATAAAACTCAGTTTCTATTTAAGAAGGATTTGTTTCTAAAGATTAAAGGGTTTAGAATTCTTCTAGATCAAGGAGATCAACTCGTAATAAGATTGATCAAGATTCTTCAAGCATCCAAAGGCCAAGATGATCTCATAGTCCAAATGGGAGTTGATATTGTAAAATCCTATAATGGTTATAACCAAGCATTGTAATATACAAAAATATTGATCTCAAGGAGAAAAGATGGAGAACACCAAGAAGATCAGAAGGAAACCAAGAAAGAGGAGCAAAGTGAAAGTGCATAGAGATAAGGTAATATTCTTATAAACTAGGTTTAAATTAAGGAGGAAGGTGAATACTCTTGTTGCATCAAGTGGAAGGTTATATCTTTTTGTATCAAGTTATTAATAAAGCTCTCTCAAGTTTCTCTCTCTCTGGACATAGGTCAAGTTTGGGCCGAATCACGTTAAATTCTCGTGTTCTTTCTTATTGCTCATTTGTCTAGGTATTGCTAGTTTGCTTTACAATAGTTTTCTTTTGCAAGTACTGATCATATTGCCAAGTTCTGCAAACCTCGATCCTGAGAGTAACAATTGGTGTTGATAGCGCCGATTTGTTAAAACAATAGGTATCTTAGCATTTCAATTCGCAACAGTAATATCAGAGCTAAAGATTGATGGAGGGTGATATGTCAAAGATAGAAAGTTCTACGACAAGTTTGAGGTCGAGAAGTTCAATGGCAAATAAAATTTCGGATTATGGTGAAAATGGGTAAAGGCGTTGCTGGCGCAACAAGGTCTTCACAAGACCTTGTAGGGTAAGTCAGGAAAACCTGCAGGTACGTCAGATGAGGATTGGGAGGAGATGGATCTAAAGGCGGCAAGCACGATCCAATTATGTCTCGCAGACAGATAATGTACAATGTGATGGATGAAAAACCGGTTACGGGATGTGATCAAGGTTAGAAATGTTGTATATGACGAAAAGCCTTTCCAACAAGCTATATCTCAAGAAATAACTATATGGGCTACGCATGAACGAAGGAACAACGGTGTTGGAGCATTTAAACTTCTTCAACAGTTCATCAGCGAGCTTCTAGCTATTGATGTCAAGATCAATGAGGAGGATAAGGCGTTAATACTTCTCAATTCGCTTTCACAGATGATCACATCGTCACCACCATGCTTTACGGTAAGGAAACTATCATCTTAGAGGATGTCACGTCAACTTTCTTATCTAATGAAATTAGGAAAAAGCCAAATCAGGAGGAGCAGACAAGATCGGATATGGTGGTCACGGAAGGAAAGGAAGAGAAGGAAAGAAAGGTCCAGGCTCGTCAAAATGTATCACTTTTGTCACAAGAAAGGTCATTGGAAGAATGACTGCAAAGCATCGGCGAGAGTGGTTGAAGAAAAAGGCAAGCTGCGGAGGCATACGTAGCATTGAGCGGTGTAGAGGATATCGAAGTGTTAATGGCTTTCTACGAAGACAACGCTTCTCAAGATAAAGGTTGGATATCTAATTCAGGTAGCACGGTTCAGGTATGTTCCCAAAAAGAGCTGTTCAACTCCTTGGTTGCAAAGGAGAAAGAGATTTTCAAGATGGTGGATGCTCGACTTGCGAGATCATTGGCACTGGCAGTGTTCTAATGGCGGCCACAGTGGCTACATCGGTCAGAAAAATTTATCGGAGATGGAATATATCGGGGATATTTTCAAAAATCGGATGTCAAAATCGACTGTAATATACATATCTTATTGTCTTAAATCGCATCTCAATAAGACAATATATGCATAAATTATATAAATCTATATGAAACATCATACTTATATGTTTAAGATATACTTAACTCAATAACTTGCATTAAGCCTATGAATCCATAATCATATCCAAGTGTAAAATCTTCAAAAATGTCACATTGCCACATCACTCGAATTACCCAAATACCTAACCTAGAAATTGGGTGTAAAACGCTATGTCGGGTCCAAAATCGCCGAAATTGCGGCCGATATATCGGGTCCATGCCTATTTATCGGTGATTTTGGACGAAAAACGCTATATCGGTTTGGATGTGCCAAAACATTGCGGCTAGGTGCCGTAAACGCAATATCGGCGCAATGTCGGGGTTATATCGGGGATATTTAGAACACTGGGCACTGGGACATTCAAGATTACAGAAAGAGATGGGATGGTACATGCTCTGGAGGCGGTCTGGTATGTCCCGGAGACACGGGTGCTCGACGAAGAAGGATGCTGGATCCAAGTGCAATAAGGCAGCGTCACAATTAGCTAAGAAGACAAGGTAATCTTGGAAGGAGAGAAGTGTGGAGGGTTATTAAAGTTAAAGGAAGAAAACTCAGTTCGAGGTGAAGTTTCAAGGATAAGCTTGGATGAGAGCTCATCGCAAGGTGGAGCTTCAAGAAATACTGTAACGGGACATAACAAGTCAAAGTGTTGTGGAAAAGAGAAAGAGTGCATTCGGGTAAGCCCGAGATGGCCCAACCCATGGCAGTAAATCCGCCAAAGACCCGGGAAGAGGGGTCAAGAGTTAAAGACTTCACGTTATGATTATGACCAAGAAAAAATCAAGCTAGTAATACAAAATCTCAAAGTGTTTTACTAAGACTTGAAAAGCAAGTCAAGGTGGATATCGTTAGGATTTTGCCTTATTTTCAATAGGAGATGATGGTCCAAGAAGATCCAATCGAGTTGGAGAAGAAGAGAAGCGGATCAGGAAAGTTAGTCGACTTATAGTCGACTAACAAAGACTAATAGTCGACTAATCATAAGTATTACTCGACTAGGACAGATATAAGAAAGATACAGAGAGGAAGCAATTAGTCGACTAGGCCAAAGTGCTACTCGACTATACAGGGCATTTTCTGAAGCAGAATCAGTTTTCTTTTTAGGCGCCGATTTTCTTTTCTGGTGGAGTACGAATAGGATTCAGTTTCTATTCAATGAAGGATTTATTTCTAAAGATTAATGCGTCTAGAATTCTTCTAGATCAAGGAGATCAACTACTAATAGGATTGATCGAGATTCTTTAAGCATCCAAAGGCCAAGATCATCTCATAGTCAAATAGGAGTTGGTATTATAAAATCCTATAAATAAAAGTTGTAACCAAGTATTGTAATATATAGAAAATACTGATCTCAAGGAGAAAAAGGTGGAGAACACCAAGGAGATCAGAAAAAAGCTAAGAAAGAGGAGCAAGGAGAATCTGCATAGAGATAAGGTAATACTGTTATAATTTAGGTCTAGATTAAGGAGAAAGGTGAATACTATTATATCAAGAGGAAGGTTAAATTTCTTTGTATCAAGTTATTAATAAAGCTCTCTGAAGTTTCTCTCCTCGTTGACGTAGGCCAAGTTTGGGTCAAACCACGTTAAATCCTCGTGTTCTTTCTTATTTCTCTTTTGTCTAGGTATTGTTAGTTTGCTTTACAACAGTTTTCTTTTGCAAGTACTGATCATATTATCAAGTTCCACAAACATCTATCCTGCGAGTAATAATTGGTGTTGATAGCGCCAATTTGTTACAATAATCGGTATCTTAGCATATCAATTTCGCAAGTGATATCAGAGTTAAAGATTAACGAAAGGTGATATATAGAAGATAGAAAGTTCTATGATAAAGTTTGAAGTCAAGGTTCAATGGCAAAAAAAACTTCAGCTTATGGCAAAAGAGGGTAAAGACATTCTGGTGCAACGGGGTCTTTACAAGACCTTGCAGGGTAAGTTAGAAAAACTACATGTACTCAGATGAGGATTGGGAGGAGATGAATCTAAAGGTGGCAAGCACGATCTAACTATGCCTCGCAGATGAGGTGATGTACAACTTGATGGATGAAGAAATGGCTAAGAAATTGTGATCAAGGTTAGAAATATTGTATATGACGAAAAGCCTCTCCAACAAGCTGTATCTCAAGAAACAACTATATGGGCTACACATGAACGAAGGGACAGCGGTATTAGAGCATTTAAACTTCTTCAACAAGATCATTAGTGAGCTTCTAGCTGCTGATGTCAAGATCGATGAGGAGGACAAGGTGTTAATACTTCTCAGTTTGTTTCCATAGTCATATGATCACATCATCACCGCCATGCTCCACGCTAAGGAAACTCTCATCTTGTAGGAGGTCACGTCAACTCTATTATCTAATGAGATTAGGAAAAGACCAAATCAAGAGGAGCAGATCGGATCGGATTTGGTGGTCACTAGAAGGAAAGGAAGATGTAAAGGAAAGAAAGGTCTGGGCTAGTCAAAGGCGTGTCACTTTTGTCACAAGGAAGGTCATTGGAAGAATGACTACAATAATCGGCACGAGTGGTTGAAAAAAAGAGCATACTGCGGAGGCAGACGTAGCATTGAGCGGTGTAGAGGACACCGATGTATTAATGTCTTCCTATGAAGATAACACTTCTCAAGGGTAAAAACTGAATATTTGATACAAGTAGTACGGTTCATGTATGTTCCCAAAAAGAGTTGTTCAACTCTTTAATTGCAAAGGAGAAAGGGATTGTCAAGATAGTGGATAGCTCAGTTTTGTGAGATCATTGGCACTGGGACAGTCAAGGTTACAGAAAGAGATGAGACAGTGTGTGCTCTGGAGGCGGTCTGTTATGTCCCAAAGGAACGGTACAATCTAATACATATAAGGGTGCTTGACAAAGAAGGATACCGGATCCAAGTGCAATAAAGCGTCATCACAGTTAGCCAAGAAGACAGGGTAATCTTGAAAGGAGAGAAGTGCAGAGGGTTATATAAGTTAAATGAAGGAAACTCAGTTCGAGATGGAGTTTCAGGGATAAACTTGGAAGAAAGCTCATCGCGAGGTGGATCTTCAAGGAAGACTGTAACAGGACGTGAACCGGATCAAAGTGTTATGAGAAAGAGAAAGGGTGCATTCGGGTAAGGCCCAAGATGGCCCAAGCATTGCGGTAAATCCACCAAAAGTCCCAGGGAGAGGGGGCAAGAGTTGAAGGCTTCACATACGTTTACAACTAAGGAAAGAACCAAGATAGTAATCCAAAATATCAAAGTGTTTTACTAAAGACTTGAAAAGCAAGTCAAAGTGGAGACTGTTAGGATTTTGCCTTATTTTAAAGAGGAGATGATGGTCTAAGAGGATCAAATCGAGTTGGAGATGATAGCTTGAAGCAGAAGAAAAGTAGCTCAAAAAAAGTTAGTCGACTAATCATAAGTACTAGTCGAATTAGGACAGATATAGAGAAAGATACCGAGAGGAAGCAGTTTACAGTAGTCGACTGTTAAATGTATTAGTCGACAATGGAAGGGATTTGTCGACTAGGCCAAAGTACTAGTCGATTATACGATGCATTTTCTGAAGTAAAATCAGTTTTCTTTTCAGATGCCGGTTTTCTTTTCTGGTGGAGTATGAATAGGACTCAGTTTCTATTTAATGAAAGATTTATTTCTAAAGATTAAAGGGTTTAAAATTCTTAAATCAAGGAAATTAACTTCTAATAGGATTGATTAAGATTCTACAAGTATCCAAAAGTTAAGATCATCTAATAGTCAAAATAGGAGTTGGTATTGTAAAATTCTATAAATAAGGTCGTAACCAAGTATTGTAATACACAGAAAATACTGATCTCAAGAAGATAATGGTGGAGAAAACCAAAAAGATTAAAAGGAAGCCAAGAAAGAGAGGAGCAAGGTGAAGCTGCATAGAGATAAGGTAGTACTCTTATATCTAGGTCTAAATTAAGGAGGAAGGTTGATACTCTTGTTGCATCAAGAGGAATGTTAGATCTTTTTGTATCAAGTTATTAATAAAGCTCTTATGTTTCTCTCCCACTAGACGTACGCCAAGTTTGGGCCAAACCACGTTAAATCCTGGTATTCCTTCTTATTGCTCTTTTGTTTAGGTATTGTTAGCTTACTAAAACAGTTTTCTTTTGCAAGTATTGATCATATAGTCAAGTTCTGCAGACGTCGATCCTGCGAGTAACAATTAGTGTTGATAGCGCCGATTTGTTACAACAATTTGTATCTTAGCATATCAATTTCACAACATGTTTGACCTTCAAATAATGTATGAACTTCTCCAGGTCTAAAAAGTTTTTTTTGTTACCTAGCAACATTACTTTAAATCCCTATTTTTCTATCATGCTATTTTGTAGTCATGATTGATGCTTAGATTATTCATGCCATTAATATGATTTCCAACAATTCATGGTTCTTATAATTTACATAGTTATTCCTTATGTGTGCTTCTCACCAAATTAACTATTCTTTTGCATATTGGTATGATTTTTTATGCACGTTCTGACAGGTGAGAAATGTTGGTGTTATCCTTTATAATATTTGATATCACTTTGTATTTGTGTCTATATTTGCTCATATATGTGTTTGTAGTTCTCGTGCACTATTTCTAATTCTATAAAACCTTAACTCCTTTAGCACTAGTTTGCTGGTGCTTCAAATCATATCCACTTTATATACTTGCACTACATTTAATTACACTTCACGTGAAAAGCTTCATCAACTTTTATTTTCATATGTACTTATTAGTGAGTACACATCCTACCAATTCTTTTACCATTATTTAAAGGTGCCCACACACCCCTTTGAATCTATAGAAAATGTTAACTTTGTGCACTTGGTGCAATGTCAAATCTCATGATATGAACATCAATTTTGGTGTGTGTGCATCATAATACATGAAAACAACCCAATGGAGCCCAATCGAAAAAAGTAAATGGGCAGAGTTGATTTTTTGACCGCCATTTGAGGAAATTTTCTCAAGTGGTTGCCTCATACATATTATTCTCTCTATACATACACATATCTATATAGAGATGTATGCATGTATGTATATATAAATTTATGCATGCATGTAAACATACACAAGTAATAAAAGCCCCTCTAATCCCATATTCATTCTGTTTCATGCTTATAGCAACACTTGATTTATAGTGTTTCTGTCTATTACTAGTTATGTATGTGCCATTAGATTTGTGAGATAATTAATGTTTCTTGCAAATGTGATGAGTGAGGGTAACTCATGTGTCTTGATAGCTCATTTTGCTAAATGAGCCAATCATATTCCCTTTTACTGTATATATATATATATATATATATACATATATATATGATAAAATGGGAAAATAGCTGACATGGGAGGACTTTTCTCCATCATACATGCATTTTCCTCGTACATATTGAAAAGAAAAGGGAAATCTCTCTTTAAAAACCCTTGAAACTCTAGAGTGGGAAGTTGTCGTGCGGACTTCCCCCTACCTCCATTTATTCCTCTGGCTAGGGGTTTTCTCTCCCCTAGTTATTAGAGGGTGCTAAAGAGAATTTCATGAGATGAGTTTGAGATCCGAGATTGATAATAGCAAGAGTTACTTTTCGTCATTCATCTTCGCAGTTGGGACATAATGCGCATGAGACTTCGTGTGTGATCTGAGCTGCTAGGGGATAGTCCTAACAATCTCGACTTTGTTTTAAATCAGGGATTGATTGCGACAATGGTTACTCTTCATCGTTCATCTTAGCTATTGGGAGAGGACGCGCACAATACTTCGTACATCTCAACTGCTGGGAGTCGCTAGTGATCCTAGACATCTTGATTTCACCTTATGATCTCTTCTCCTCTCATGTGGGATTGCTATGGATTATCCATGATAGAGAGTTATATTTAGATTCGCTATCAGTAGTTCAATGGTTTCGGCAATGATCGAGTTCGTAGTTACTTGACAGTGATCAAGATAACTGATACCCGTCCAGGGTTGAATCTACAAAAAGGGTCGGCCATCTATTTTCTTTTATCTTTTCTTTGATTAGTATATTTAGTCAATTTGAAATCTACAAAAGATCGACTTGATTTCAATCAGTACATCTAGTTGATTCAAGTTTGTGAGCTAATAATCTACAAGAAACTGAATATTGTATGTCTTTTATTCTCTTTCGAGTAGTATATCTGACGAGATGGATGGTGCTTCTTCAAGATGAGTCACAGATTTATTTGTTAATGTGTTAATGGTTATTTTATGATAAGTTTTTTTGTTATTTTGAGTTATTAAGAGTTGTATTGAGTGATTGGTTCTCGTGTATGAGAGTTATTAGAGAGATTAGATTCAATATAATATTTTGTATTCTTTTTTATTAATGAAAATAATTTTACTATATATATATATAGAATAGCCAAAACGCTAAGAAATAGCTCTGAGACTCACCTTGAAGAAGTACAATCCATCTCGCTAGATCTACTGCTCAAATGAAAATATTAAACAAGTAAAACATTTGATCTCTCTATTGATCATTAACTTACAGACCTGAATCAGTTGGTTCCGCTAATCGAAACAAAGTTTATCCAATTATAAATATCAGATTGATTGCATCTACTGATCCAAGTAAACAATTATAAAAAAGTTGATGGCCGACCCTCTTGTAGATCTAAATCCTAGACGAGCATCAAGTATATCAATTGTCGTCAGACAATTATGAACACGATCATCGCCAAAATTATTTATCTTCTGT
The DNA here is from genome assembly GCA_038442645.1 of Agave tequilana. Classification (NCBI taxonomy): domain Eukaryota; kingdom Viridiplantae; phylum Streptophyta; class Magnoliopsida; order Asparagales; family Asparagaceae; genus Agave; species Agave tequilana. The sequence continues at coordinate 65,253 of JAVJIF010018980.1, forward strand.
TGGCGATTATAAACATAGCACAATATCATAGACAATCCATAATAGCCCTTTATGAGAGAATGCAAGATTGTGAAGAAAAGTCAAAATAGTTAGGATCACTAGCCACACTGCAATAGTTAAGATTGCATATACTCTCACGTGCATCATCTCGCAACTGTAAAGATGAACGACGAAAATTAGTCCTTACCATAATGAATCCCCGAATCTTATTGATCGTGAGAGGAAGTCAAAATTTCTGAGATTGCTAGCCACCCAAGTAGTTGAGATCGCATGAAGTCTCGTGCGAACCTCTTCCAACTACAGGGATGTATGATGAAGGGTAGCCCTTACTGCAATCCATCCCCAATCTCAAACTACATCTCATGAAATTCTCTCTAACACACTCCTGCAACTAGGGGAAAGAAAGCCCTAGCCGGAGTAACAAAGGGGTGAGGTGGAAGCCGCGGAGAGGGTGACTTCCCCCCTCTAGGGTTTTGAGAGAGATTTTCCTCACACGCACACACACATATACATATATATATTGAAAAAGAAAAAAAATAAGAGAGATGACGGCTACTGCTAGGGTTTCTCCTCCCCCGAGAAATCCTTCCATCAATGAACCTACCATTAATGCATCGATTTCCGCTTCAAATCTCCAAAACCCAGCACATCTCCCTCTGATCCTCTTGCAGAGGGCTGGACATACATATCAAGGAGAAGACAGGCTTGACAAGGTCTGGTAACACTGGTGCATCTGTTCATGTGCACAAGAAACCCTTCAGATGCAGAAGCCACCCCCCATGGATGCCAGGCCATCACATAAAGCTCCTACTAAGCCTCAACCTGCTAAAAGATGGAGTTTTGCCGGTGGATCTTCATCAACTCTTCGGAATCAAATCTGATCTCTTGATAGAAAGTTGGAGGAGTGCAAACTTGATCTTGTGGAACCAATCACAGAAATTCTGAGGGTAAGCCTGTTGCTCAAAGTCCAAAATCTGAATTCTTGCTAATTTAAATAAGTGGAGGAATACATTGGCTGGTTATGTCCTTGGTGACAAACCCTTTTACATGCATTTGAAGACATGTGTCGGCAGACTATGGAAGCCTACATGTTCCCTTGATGTCCACTCATGAGAGAATGGCTATTTTTTCCTTCAAGTTTGGTGATGGAGAAGAGTGTACAAGGTTGTTAGAAGGAGGCCCATGGTTATTTGATGGCAGGTTGATTGTTTTTAGGAGATGGTCTAAAAGTTTGGAGTTGGAAAGAGATTTGTTTTCATCTGTTCCAGTATGGATACGGTTCCCTTATTTGCCTCTTAAGCTGTGGGCTGTGGTGGATGGGCAATCCCTTGTTCATGGATTAAGCAACTGCTGCTGGAGTCAGGATAGCATATGCATGCTGTGTTTGGTTGAAATAAGAGCAGATAACAAACTGCAGATGAAGGTGAGTCTCCAGGTTGAGGATGGAGAAACACTTGAAGTGGATATAGAGTATGAATGGATACCCCCTGTTTAAATCCTTCGATCACATTGACTCTCAATGTCCTACTACTGCAAAATGGTTGCCCAAGGATAAGTGCCAATCTGCTGAAGTTCCAGATCATGTAACTTCTGTGCATACAACTGAATACGAGATAGAAGAAAATTCAGCTAAAGCATTTGATGTTGTTGCTTATATATCATGTTCTAATCTGAACATTTCTATCAATACTAATGAGCATACTATTGAAGGTATAGTGGAGAAGGTGAACGACAGTGATGATAGTCAAGCTGAAGTTTTGGGGTTGGGGTGGGGGTGGGGGGGGTGTACAGATACTGAAGTACAGCTTCAACATGGGGAGGATACTCTGCTTTCGATTACAGGTCCAGTTTCATTAACAGGTGCTGGAAACTATCAGGCTGATATGCTGGGTAGCAGTGCTGCACAAATCATTATTACTGGTAGAGAGAATCAAAGGTCAACTAATGAAAGTTCTGTCCCTCCAGTGCCAAGGCCAACAGCTGTACCAAATCCAGAATGGCCAAAGCTACTTAAGCAAGTGCAGGGTGATAAGCCAACATGAAGATAACAAAGGCGAAGAAAGAGGGAACTACTTTTTCTGTACCCTTGAGGAGAAGTAACAGGTTTGAGCAAGGGACTGTCTATTATGATTTGGAATGTAGGGTTTAATAAGAAAGGGAGGAAGATGGATGTTACAGATCATATACATAAGTATAACCCTCGTATATGCTTTAGTTGAAACTAAAGTTAAACTTGCTAAAATTCAGAGAATTGTGTTTCGTTCCTATCAATCATCATTGGCCTAATTGCCATAATTTCACCTATCTCAAACTGGCAGAATTTTGATTGCATGGGATACAAACATCTGGCATTATTTAGTTATCTCTACTTCTCTACAACAAATCACGTTAAAAGTGAGGAATCAAGGAGGGCTTGAAAGTTCCTTCACTATTGTTTATGGGGAGAATACACAAGGAAGAAGGATGGCTCTTTGGAAGGATCTTCTGATATCCATACCTCAAGCTTATCTTGCCCAGTTGCTGGTGATTTCAACATAGCAAGATTCACTTCAGAAATAGTTAGTGGAAAATCTCTCTTTTTCTCAATTAAGCCACTTCAATGACTGCTTGTCTGCTCACTCTCTGATTTGAGAAGTGTTGGGGGTATCTGGAGTTGGAACAACAAAAATTTAGACACGAGGAGAATTGCTGGAAGGCTTGATAGGTATGTTTGCAACACTCTGTGGCTGGACACTCTTCCATCTTCTTATTGTGAGTGTCTCCCCCACTCAACCTGTGACCACTCACCAATGATTGTCCAGCTGTTGGCAAAATCAGGTAATGGCCTAGTTGCTCTCAAGTTTTTTAACTATTGGCATCCGCGTGCAGGTTTGCAGGATACTCTCTTGAAAGCTTGGAAAGTGCATATATTTGGCTCACCACTCTTTAGAGTTGTAATGAAGTTGGAAGCGGTCAAGCAAACACTCAAGATTTGGAGGAAATCAGATTCCCCCCCCCCCCCCCCCCCCCCCCCCCCCCAATGGCAGCTAAAGTTAATGATATCAGACTCAAGCATCAACATGCGCACTGTCAATTAGTCTCCAGCCCTATGGATACACAATTGTAAAAAGATAAGCTGCTGCTGCAAAATGAGCTTGGCATTTGGCTGGCACATGAAGAAGACCAAATGAAGCAAAACAGCAGAAAGTCTTGGATGCATCTTGGTGACATAAACTCATAGTTCTTCTACTCTGTTTTTTAACGCAAAGACTGCTAGGAATCATATTTCCCAACTCATTCATGAAACAGCATCAAGAGTATCTGATTTTGAAGCTATGAAGTCAATGGCTCCCTCATTTTATGAAAACTTTGTTCACAACTGCAAATTATTGGAATGTATTTCCAAATGTTATAGTGAAGAAGAAGCTCACTGTCCAGGCTTCAAGATGGCTCTCCAGGATGAGGTAGATGAGCCAAATGTTCAGCTGCCACAAGTCTCACTGATATTAGACCAATCTCATGTTGTAATTTGCTCTACAAAATTATAACAGAAGTCCTTGCTACCATGTTGCAACATGTGATTAGTCAGTTGATTTCTCCAAATCCAAATGCATTTCTTCAAGGGACACACACAAGTGATGCTACATTACTTGCTCATGAACTTATCAGAGACTTCAATATTCCTATAGGAACCAAAATGTGCTAGAAGCTTAATTTCCAAAAAGCGTTTGACACAGTGAACAGAGAATTTGTTTACTATCTCATGCATTGTATGGGTTTTAGTTATAAATGGATAAACTGAATTAAAGAGTGTATCACTACTCCTTCATTCTCTATTTTGCTCAATGGCTTTCCCTCTGGTAACTTCAAGAGCTCAAGAGGTTGGTGTGAAACGGGGATACTTTGGTGTGATATATCAGTGATAGATCTGAATGTCGCAACGTTTCACCAAAAAATATGATCTTCAGTAGGAAATTATCTAAAACTAGTACTATCACAAGATGGATTTAACAATATTTGCAATTGTAGTGTAGCTATTTCTAGTGTTGACAATTACAATCACAATACTCAGTTAAAGTTTGTAATAGGCCTAATTTTTATGTCAGCAACAGTAGATAACAAGTGTTAACAGAATCACACACACTTATGATTATAGCGCATAACAAGAATTTTGATAATAAATTAGAGATAAATAATATGATTATTCAATGATACTCTAATTGTTCAATTAAGAATTTTACCTACAGAGAAGCTTATTCTCAGGTAACTGTTACTGTTGACTTGCTCTTGTTGATCTTTGAGCTTGTCGATTCCTGGTTGAACTTGCTTCAGACAATCCTTTATTTGCTGAACTTGAAAATGTACGTGCATTGACTTGTTGATGTGATGTTGTAGGGAACGGAGGCGAGGTGATGGCGGGTCGGGTTTAGCCTGTTGAACCCGCTTGGGTTTCAACAGCAGCACGCTGAAAGAGGGCGGCTGGTCTGCGTCCGAATGGAGAGGGTGCGAGAGGAGGATGACTTCGGGATCGTCGTTGGTGGACTCGAGTGGGAGAGATGGAGTCGGTGGATGTCTAGATCTGCCATGGAAGCAAGACCATGCTTGGTCACGAGATGGCGTCGGCTGTGGAGGGCACGACGTCGACGAGCTTTGGTAGAGGACGTGAAGTGGAGGAAGAGGAGGAGCCGGCGAGGTCATGAATAATCTTGGCAGTGGTGGTTTTGATCTTTGTAGTCGGCTTTGTAAATATTTTGATAAGCTGTGAATGGGTTGGATTGGAATTGAAAGAGGAAGAAGAACAATATGGGGAGGTGGGGGCCACGTGGGGCCCACGGTGAAGAAGGAGATTGAATGGATTCGCTGGTTTTTTTCCTTATGGCTTTGTAATTTTTGATTTTTTTTTTCTTTTTTTAAGGCAAAGACTGCTAGGAATCATATTTCCCAACTCATTCATGAAATAGCGTCAAGAGTATCTGATTTTGAAGCTATCAAGTCAATGGCCCCCTCATTTTATGAAAACTTTGTTCGCAACTTCAAATTATTGGAATGTATTTCCAAACGTTATAGTTAAGAAGAAGCTCACTTACCAGGCTTCAAGGTGGCTCTCCAGGATGAGGAGGTAAATGAGCCTTAGCAAAGCTCCAGGCCCTAATGGATTTTCAGAAGAATTGGGAAACTAAAGGGAAGGATGTTACTGCTGTAGTACTTTCTTTCTTTATTTCTGGAAGGCTATTGAAAGAGATTAATCACACATTTGTCTCTCTGGTACCCAAATCTTCAGCTGCCACAGGTCTCATGGTTTTAGACCAATCTCATGTTGTAATTTGTTGTACAAAATTATAACAAAAGTCCTTGCTAACATGTTGCAACATGTGATTGGTGAGTTGATTTCTCCAAAGCAAAGTGCATTTCTTCAAGGGAGACACATCACTGATGCTACATTACTTGCTCATGAACTTATCAGACTTTAATAGTCCTATAGGAACCAAAATGTGCTTGAAGCTTAATCTCCAAAAAGCATTTGACACAGTGAACAGAGAATTTGTTTTCCATCTCATGCACTGTATGAGTTTCATTTATAAATAGATAAACTGGATTAAAGAGTGTCTCTACTCCTTCATTCTCTATTATGCTCAATGGCTCTCCCTCTTGTAACTTAAAGAGCTCAAGAGGTATTCGCCAAGGTGATCCTCTCACCTAATATTTTTCTGATGGTTATGGAGTTTTGGTCCATCAACATAGATATTGCACTTGCAGTTAACTCTCTAAAGCCTATGAAGAGAATTGATAGGACAAACGCCTCCCACATCTTATTTGCTGTTGATATGTTGGTTTTTTTAACAAGGCCATAAGCAATCAACAAATACTATTAATGAGTTGCTCCAGGAATTAAGATTGTTCGTTTCACTGAGAACAAATAGAAATAGCAAGGTTTTCTTTCGCAAAGGGTATAGAGATAAGCTTGATATTGCAAATGTTCTTGGGATTCCATTGGGCTCATTACCTATCAAATATTTGGGTTTACCTTTGTTCATCTCCTACCCAAAGCCTAGACATTTCTCTTCACTCATTGACAAAAGGAGAACCAGGATTGATGGCTGGATGGTGAAGTCCTTTTCAGCTGCTGGTAGAGCTGAATTGATCAGAAGTGTTCTTCATAACATTTTGGCATACTGGGTCGGGTCCTTCAAATTGCCAGGTCTGTTGTTAAGGAGCTTGAGAGACAATTTGTTAATTTTTTCTGGAACAATAGGATGCATGCATGGAGCTGGAAGGATATCTATAGGCCTAAAGCTGAGGGAGGTCTTGGTATGAGACAGACGTATATCAGATATTAATAGAGGTGCAAGTTCTAGATTAGTTTGGAGGTTTTATAATTCAAATTCAGTATGGGCAACGTGGATGTAGGAACACTGCTTGTGTGGCAGGCATTTGTATCAGGCCACAGCTAATCGCACAGATTTTGGAACATGGAAGTGGATATGCAGTTCTAAAAATGAAGCTTTGATGTGCATGACCATAAAGCCAGGCAATGGGATGGGGGATGGTTACTTCTTTTCCATATGACTACTAGATTCCTGGCAGCAAATTAGTTGACTATGCACCAAGATTCAATTTCAGCAAGGGTTCATGATTGGACAATAGCTGATATTGTTCTTGAGGGATATTAGTTCATGAAAGACCCCTGCCTACTTCTAATTTGGCAGCAAATTCAGAGTCAAGTTGTGTATGATACTGATACTTCAGATACATAGTGCTGGTCATTGTCGAAAACTACAGAGAGTTCTACACTTTTCAGGTAAGTAATATGATTAGTTTCACAATCATAGTCATAAGCAGTGTTGTATGTTTTCGAGGTTTATCCATAATAAATTACTAATGGGGAATTTTCTACTGAGTCTGGGAGTTGTGTAAACTGACATATGCTTATTATGCAATTCAGCAAGTAAGAAAAGAAACAGATAATCTCTTCTTTGTTTGCCTATTCTCTACATATTTGTGGTCTTTGTGCAAGCTTAAGCTGGGTTTCTTAGGTGCACAAATTGGTATTCTACAAGATGAGATTTCAACATTGCAAACAACATTTAGAAAGAAGAGAAAGAGCACTATATTGGCTAAATTGGTCTTAGCAACAACATTCTGGCATATATGGAAAGAAAGGAATGCTAGGGTTGATGTAAAACAATTTGGATCGCAATCACATTCAAACTAAAATTTGAAAATAGGGTTTAAAAAAATTGGAATTGAAAATTTGGATAGAGTTATGGTCTTCTTACACCCCTCGCACCACAAGCGTCACACTCAAAACTCAAGATAAGATTATTAAGAATTTTTAACTGGAAAATTCATAACTCAATCATTCAATAATTTCTAAGAAAAACCTTGGGAGCCTATTTATAGACTTTAAAAAAGTGCACTTCTACAAAAATAATCAATGTGAAACTAAACACTCAAATAAAAAATACCACTCATTAAGAAAAAAAATAAACTAAAAATAAAAAATTGCTAAAACCAAAGGAAGACAACACGTCATTTTCTAGAATTGACTCGATCAAATAATTGTCTCAGCGGCGTGATGCCCTCATCATTTTCTTCGGGTGGAAAAACTCGACCTTGTCGAGTGTGTATTAGGAAGTTGTTGCTAGCTGTGATAATACTCCAGTAGGTCAAGATCAAGTCATTAGAGATCCTCCTTAGTAATTCATGAATTCTCTGATTCAGGTCCTTTCCACTTAACAAGATAGCATCACGTTCCTCTGTTTTAGTAGAGATAATCTGATCATCTAAAATAGACTATGTTTTCTTCAGCATGAGGTAACTTTGGAGGAAGTAGAGATAGTAAGGGGCTCTCAGAAAGAAGGTCGTGGGTATGCTCATCCATGAATGGACCAGAAAGGGTATTAAAAGTATCTCTATAAGAAATCAAATTCTCAATATTAAAAGTACAACTAATGCCAAAATTCAGTGAGAGGTCCACCACATAAGCATTTGAATTTATCTTATTAAGGATTTGAAAAGATTATGTGCTTCGCGCGTGCAATTTCTTCACAGTTCTCGGAGAAAACTGTTCGGGTTTCAGATTGTCACACCTCTGTTTCCAAAATACGGAATGCAATATAATGCACGTATATGAGATGTGAATGTAATTGCAGAGTCCGATACTGCCACGCCCCGCTTCCAAAAAATGCAAGAGCGGGGATGCAATGAGAGTCGGCGACGCTTATGCACAAGGAGAATACCTCACGTACACGTGTTAAGCCTTATGTAAGATGAACAAGCTATATAAATTTACTATAATAATTACGATCACTGCAATAATACATATTAAGGGCCACACAAGATAGTATATGAATAAAGAAATGGAATGATGACTGAGTAGGATATATATAAGCAAAAAAAACTACTAGAATAAAAGAGTGGCAAGAATACCGATGATCAAGCAGAGAGAGTATGAACTCCTCGTAATATGTACGGTCCTCACCAAACACTGGTCAATAGAATAAAACATCCTATATAGATTGATGCGCAAATTCAAGGCCATCAAAAAGCGACCTAATGAGTGGTATATGAAGGAAAGGTGCACGTGCATAAACAGTATACACACATCACTATATTAATATGAAACTATTGGATAATAACATATATAAAAATGTAAATAGAAGATAACTAAACAAAGAACATGAATAAAATTATAAATAGAAATAACTCATCACTATAATATAAACACTGATTTCAAAGAGATGTGTAACCTAGCATATGTCTTAGGGATGTAAACAGGGTGGGGCGGGACTGATTTTTGAAATACCATCCCCATCCCTGATTAAATTTTCCTGTCTCATCCCTGGCCCAGAACCACTTATTTTTTGTGCGGGGTAGTTTTGGGGAATCCCCGGCGGGGTGTGGTGTAGTTGCGGGGAATCGCCGTTTCTCCTTTATTCTCTTCTCTTCTTTGTTTGTCCATGCATATAGTAACATCCATGCATGAATCAGAAGCTTTAGAGTAGAAAATCATGCATATATCTAGATTCAAATGGATGTAAAAGATAAAATCTAATTCTTTTGGTCATAAGATTTCTCTTTTTCGATACTTGTAAAATATATTATCCATATAACAAATGCAGGTTATTAGAAAAATATATTTATATAACAAATGCAGGTTGTAGTCTACAGATCTACAAACAAGCATTTGGTTTATATTTTATTAAAATCTAGTTTTTGTTTTAATTTGGATAGTAAAACAAGGGAAAGTTAATTATTCAAATAACCAAAAGCCAATTACTTGGACACTTCTACCATGGTATGACATGTTTGGGTTTGATCAAGATGTAAACATAGTTAACTGTTTATTGAAATAAATATAGATCAAATTCATGATGTGAGAACACGTACACGTACATAATCACACAAATGAAATAGATGATAACATATTTAGAAAAGAATAATTATTTTAGAAAAAGAAACAGAATCCTCATGGAGAATCAACAAAAAATTTCAGAGATATCTGCTATTACTTGTTAAGCCCAACTTCCTAATAGATTTTTTTACTACTTATAAGATTTGAAATCTCTCATATCATGATTAATCATGTAGTTCTTTCACACATGTAAACTTCTTAGTGAAAAGAGAACATGGTGACTAGAAGTTCATATGGATGAAAAAGTTTAGAAACAATAGACTAATAATAAAAAAAAATAAGATTTAGAAACAATATACTAATAATTAAAAAATTCAACATAAATGTACTCTTAATTCTCTAAATTTATCCAACATAAAAACATGTTTCAAAAATTCAAACTGTTCGAATAAAAAAGTTTAATTTCTAGATTATATCTTCAATGTTCCATCAGATAATTCTTCAATCTTCATTCATCACATCCAAATCAACAGAAAACGACTCCTATAAAAATAACATAGTAAATAAATAATAAATAGAAATATCAAATACGACATTATATTACAAATATCAAATCAAATTACCCCATTTGTATCTTTGTCTTCAAAGATGCTCAAGCCAGCAATAGTTACCGTTAAAAAAAAACCAAAAAGAAGAGTATTAACTGTTAAATCATTTAAAAATAAATTATAAAGTTCTTTGTCTTATGAAAATGAAAGAAAAGCAATTAAAATTAGAAATACATACATTGTTTTTCTGTAGCAATCCAATTTTTAGTGCAAACTAGAGCTTCTAATGTCTTTAGATGAAGCCTATTAGGATGTGGACTCACATGCTTACCACCCGTGCTAAAAGAGGATTCAGAAGCAACAGTTGTAACCGGAATAGCCAAAATATTTCTAACAATGGCCTTCATGGTAGGATATTTGATACCATTTGACTTTCACCAAGTTAGTATATCAAATTCAGTAGTCTTGGTAACACGGGCTCTTCCAAATATCTTTCAAGTTCTGACTTCACACGATCAAGAGGAGTAGTATTACTAACAAACAAATAATATTCAGATAATGGATCAACAAAATTGTCTCCACCTACCTCCAATTGAGAAGACATTGCAGGGCTTGAATAATAATTAACTTCATCCATATTCAACTTGATTTCATATATTTTCACCAAATCAAGACAAATAGCACAAACTCTTTCAATTTCTTGAAAAGAAGACGATTCATAAATCCTTTGGAAGTAATACTCAGTTTACTTCATCTTATACCTTGGATCCAAAACAGATGCTACATCCATTATCCCATTAATTGCCTCCCAATATTTCTCAAAATTTTCCTTCATTTTTACAGCCATCATCTTTATGTGCTCAGTACCTGATTGAATCCACTCTTCAATTGCCAAGCGGATGTCACAGACCTTTGGGAAAAAAAGGTTAGCAGTAGGATATTTTGTTCCAGAGAACAACTCAGTTACATGATAAAATTTAATTAATTTGTTACACATATCCTTTGCCTTCACCCAATCTTCTTCAAGAGGCAAACATTTATAACCCGATTCTCTTGTTTCAAATGAGTAAAAACAACCCTGTAAGGAATGGAAATACTAAGCATGAAGTATGTAGAATTCCACCTAATAATACAATCAAGTGCTACATCTTAGTTATTGGAATATGTAACTGACGAGCAGTTTCCTCAAAAATTTTCACTCTTTTTGTTGTTGTTGTCCAATATGCAACACTATCACGAATTCACTCAATACCCTCATCCATCACAAATAAGCCATCTTTATTATCAAATTTAAAATGTGAGCACAACAACGCATATGAAAAAAAAATTCCACCTAACAATAATCCATTATTAAACAACCTTTCTCATAAGTGGGATAACATCATCATTAGTTGTGCAATAGTCAACTGTAAGAGTGGATAACTTACAATCAACGTTCCAATCCATTAAACAACTAACGAGTGTTTCACAAATTGTTTGAGCATTGTGTGGGCATGGAACATACATAAACCTATCACATAAAAATTATATACATATTAGTATAATAAAATACAAGAGAAACAATGAAATATAAACATGAAATATAAACTGAAAAATTCATTTATTAAAAGAAAAGAGATCGAGATACATCATTATTCGACTTTGCATGGTCCAAGAGTCATTAATCCAATGAGTTGTCACAACCATATACCCTCCCTTTTGGTTATTAGCAGTCCACATGTCTGTAGTAATGGCAACTCTACTTTGATTACCCTCCAAAAGCTTCATTGTAGTCTTTCTTTTTTTCTCATAAATATTGAATATGTCACGTCTAACAGTATTCCTAGATACCATTTTGAACATCGGTTGGACACTATTTATAAAATCTTTAAACCCTTCGTGCTCAACCATAAAAAGGGGATATTCATGAAGAATAATCATTTGTGCCAGCTTCTTATGAATCCAATGGATCAAAATTATATGTTCCAAGTTTTCCTTCATTTCTCTTTGGATTCAAAATTAATTGCTTTATATCTCTTGTTGCTCGAGAAGGCATCTTTTAAAATGATCGTGCAAATGTCTCGTTCCATTTTTTGGATCTACTCCTAACATCTTCTTACAATAATTACAAATTACCTTACTTACCCCCACCAACTTTTTTCTTCTGAAAATGCTGCCAATCAACAGAGGTATGTTTCCTTTTTTTTTCAAGTTTTTCACTTAAATCATTTCTGCTCTGAGGTGTTGCCAGCCTCTTTTGTTGTATTTGTAGTGTCGATGGGATCGCTTGCAACATCTACCTCAGCATCATTGTTAATACCTTATTCTTGATATTGTTACTTCCCAATGGAATTTCTTCTTGTGTAGTAGCCATTGAGAATCTAAAATAAGAAATAAAAATGGTTATTGTTAGCTGTTAATTAAAAAATATATCACAGATTATATATATAATTTTCAATAAGGTGTTTAACTAAAATTTATTTATTTAACCAATAATATTATTGTTGGTTAAACAATAATAATACTGGACTCTAAGTAGTTTTGATCTGGAGCAGTAGTTTGCCCACAAATTTTAGTATCAAAGGAACTATAAATGTATGCAAAAATCAAGCACATATAGCTGAGTGCACAGGTTTTACACCTTATTGAATTATGTCTAGTATTTACCCAAATAAAAGTGAAATTATTAACATCAGAAGCATAATTTAAGCTGAAAGTGTGTAGAATAATTATATCCAATATTATTTAATAGCAGAAGCACAATTTAAATGTTCCTAACAATTTAATTTTGTAGTAACAATACTTGAAAGGAATTTTTAAGAATAAAATGAAAAAATTATCAACATCGCCAGCATAAAACCTGATGTTTGATGTTAAATATAAAATACCCTAGTTGCAATATCATTCTACAAGAAAATATTAAAGCCACACACACACACATAAATTAATTTCATTTGGAAGTTTTAATCTAGAATAATTTACAATATTAACATGTGATAAATGCTGATAAACAAATTTTACAACATTAAGGTCATGATTTCATGTTTTTTCATGTACCCTTATCCTATTATTGACTTGTTTTCCTTTTCATGAGGATGATTTTGATGACATCGGATCCCTTGAAGATCAAAACCATATGCAGGGTGCAATATCCATTGAAGACCTGAAGTTACATTAATGAATGAGAGAAAAATAAAAAAGGATGAGAGAGATAAATATCATGTAAGAATCATACCTTGAACTTAAAAAGGGCTTATAACTTTACGGGTTCATAAAACATCAATCTAGAGAGAGGGAGGAGGGGAGAGAGAGAAGCAGCCTAGGGTACTAGGGTTTAGGTAGGATTATCAACAATTGTAATGTATATATAGAGTTGTAAACGGGGCGGTTTCGGTACGGGGTAGTAAATGCTGAGCCCGCCCCATCCCCGCATAATTTAATCGGGGAATCCCAGCCTCGTTAACCCGCCCTATTTACATTGGAGGAAATTGCCCAATTAGGTGTAGGTCACTGCGGTGCATCACCCCGGCGGGTCAAATTGACATCCCTAATATGTCTCTAATCTATTTATTATTATTAACCTTATCAATATGGTACTTAGAGGCGTCTGTTTTCTCATATATCAAACAATATTATCGTTATTGTAATTGCTTGTTGTTGGCCCATAAGGTTACACTCTCCATTTGTTTAGAGTTTTGATGATAACAAACCAAATAAGAGCTATATGGTACTAATTAGTTCGTTAAGATAAGTTTCAAGTTTGTACCATAGTTTGGAGGTCATTACTTAGCTATTGCAAGAAATTCTAGGTTCATGAAGCAAAGAAGGCTTTTGCACATCAAGGAAGGAACATAGAAGAGAAGGCACTAGCAAGGCATTGCATGGCTCAAGACTTGAAGATTGCTCAACAAGATTTGTTTTTAGTTTTATAGGTTTAGAATTTTGTTAAAGAATGATGGATAGGTTTGAAGCTCAATCACACACGTTTTTGCGCACATATTGTTTCTAAGATGATTTTCTATAAAATGTACAAAAAAATTTTGATACAAAATCCTTTGCCTACAAATCAATTTATATGTTTTATACTTAGTACTATTTAAAGACATTTTTCATAAAAATCAAAGTCTTTTCAAAATTGTGTTTTAAATCTGGTTTTTGACCTGAGCCGGTCGACCGACCGGTCGACCGTAGCCATGACAGGTTAAGCCAGTCGACCGCCCTGTCGACCGGAGTTCTGGCTGTGCACGTATCAGTGTGCACGTTTTTCCGGTCGACCGGACGGTCGACCGAATGTAAGCCAGTCTGCTCTCGGGTTTCTTAGGTCGACCGGGCGGTCGACCGCTGGCCTACAACGGTCAGATTTTTGAGTAGGGGTCGACCGACCGGTCGACCGGACTAGCCGTTTGAACAGTAAACGGCTAGTTTTCTGAGCTGTTTATTTTTGTCTTTTTCTCACTTAAGTGAGTTTAAATGACCTGTTTTGGGTTTAATACATTCTGATTAGCCTTAAAAATGTTTTATCTTCTAACCCTAGCCCTCTCCTATAAATAGGGGTGTTTGGGGAGAGATTGGATTACCTAATTATTAAAAGAAAAATCCAAAAGTTTAAGGCATTCAAAAGAGCTTGGTTTCTTGGTTTTTGTGCTGAATTTCTCTCTCAATTTCTGAAGTGTTTTCAAGAATTCTCTAATTTCATTTTCTTTTCTCTTTGCACACAAGAGCTTCATTCCTACTCATTGATTCTCTAAGGACCTTTGTAAGAGAAGAGAATTTTGAAAGAGAAAGTTTGTGGTCTTTTGACTACCAAGAGAGAACTTGTACTTGAGATTGTGGAGTTGGGTACTCCGGTGTATTTGTGACATCTTTGTGATAGTGGAAGTGGTTGGAATCCTTCTGGGGAAGGCGGGGAAGTAGAGCTGGGTGCTCGAACCTCGATAACAAATCTTTGTGTTTGCGTTTGGTTTACTTTCCTTGTTCTTGCACTACTTTCATTGCCATTGTTGTTTGCTTTTTTTATCATTGCTATATTCACTTGTTGTCATTCATCTTGTCAATCATTGTCCCATACAACATGGTTGCATTGCGCACCTCCAACTCTTATTTACGAGGAATCAGGAGGAAGGAGTTCAGAACCCTTCACGGGGCATTCGGCTCTTAGTCTTGTTTTGGGAGATTGTTGCATCATATTTTTAAATTGTGCATTGATTAGCATTATCACCTATTCACCCCCCTCTAGGTGATTTTCAATTGGTATCAGAGCTTGGACTCTAGGTTTGGCTTAACATCTATAGAGAGATCCTTAATATTTGCTAATCAACATTTTCATTCATTCATTCTTCACTAGTAAACATGGCCGATAACATCAAAACCCCTCCTAAATTTGATGGACTTAATTTCCTTATTTGGAAGGTTAGGATGACTATATTCTTGCAATCTTTGGGTAGCTTAGTGGCTAAGTCCTTGACCAAACCCTATGTAGCACCCGATAGTGATGAGAGCACATGGACCGACTTTACATTTAGAGAATATGAGGCTAACTCTAAGGCCCAAAACTCCCTATTAACCGCCTTGAATGAGGATGACCTTACACGGGTAATTCATTGCCAATCCGCCTATGAGATTTTGCAACACTTGTTAGTCACGCACGAAGGGACTTCACAAGTCAAGAGAGCTAAGATAGATCTCTTGAGGTCCCAATATGAATCTTTTAAAATGCTTGATGAAGAATCTATTGATTGTATGATTACTCGATTTACTAAAATCACCAATGCTCTTTCTTCCTTAGGTGATGATATCTCCAATGATCAAAAGGTGGGAAAAGTGATTCGGGCTCTTCCTACTTCATGGGAGATAAAGGCCACCACCTTGAAAGAGTTGAACGACAAGGATGAGATGGACCTCATTAGTCTCATTGGGAACTTAAAGACCCATGAGATGGAAAAGAAAGCAAGAGAAGAGGCCGCTCCTTCAAAGAAGAAGTCCATAGCCTTCAAATCTTCAACCACTCTTGAGGACGATGAAGAAGATGAGGAAGAAGATGAGGAGCTTTCACTACTTATTCGCAATGTGAAGAGGATGTACCGGAGAAACAAGCTCAACTTTCGAAGGAAATTCGAAGGCAAAGAGGAGAGAAGAATTATATGCTACAATTGTCGAAAGCCCGGACACATCATGGCGGATTGCCCGGAGTTCAAGAAGAAGATGACCTCCTCCTTCAAGCCAAAGAAATCGGAAGAAAAGAAGGCGTACAAGGCAACTTGGGATTCGGAAAGCGAGTCCGAGGAAGAGGCGGATATAGCGAATATGTGTTTCATGGCAAACACACCAAAGGTAACCCTCAACCTCTTGATGATGAAGATGATGAATTAAGTAAGAAAGTTCTTGTTCATGCTTTTGTAGAACTTTCCGAAACTTATGATAACAAGAAAATTGAATGTTTTAAATTGCAAAAAGAAGTTGCTTTTCTCAAAAATCAACTTGCTATGGTTTCTAAAGAAAAGGATGATATTTCTTCTAATCTTATTTCTATTCAAAATGAGTTCAATGCCTACAAGGTTTCTTGTAAGGGAAAATCTCCTATTGTTGATGAAAAAGAAATTTCCTCTTTAAAAACTAAAATGGTTGATTTTGAAAAAGTTTTGAAAGATTGTGCTATTAACACTAAGAAACTAGAAGAAAAATTTTCTAAAAAGCACACCCCTCATGCTAAAGATTCACATGTTAAGTCTACTCATGCTCACACTACACATAATACTTCTCATGCTAAATCTTTTCATGCTCACAATTCCCATGCTCACAAATCACACACTCACTATGCTTTTAAATATGGTAGAGTGTATAGATGCACATATTGTGGTAAAAATGGGCATTTAGCTAAATTTTGTTATGACCAAGTTAATAGATCAAATAATCTTGTTTGGGTTAATGAAACTAACCCTTTAGGATCCAAGAAAATGTGGGTACCAAAATCAAGTCCTAAATTATTTGATGTAGGTACACACCAAGGCTCCAAGACGTAGGGAGCGGTGGTACCTTGATAGTGGTTGTTCAAGACACATGACATGGGATATCAATAACTTTACAACCCTATCAAGGTACATGGAAGGTGGCTCCGTCACCTTCGGGGATGACTCCAAAGGGACTATCATCGGTATAGGTAACATTCAAATTGGTTCATCTCCTACTATAGAAAATGTTGTACTTGTTGATGGTTTGAAACATAATTTGCTTAGCATTAGTCAATTTTGTGATCGTGGACTTAAAGTTATTTTTGATGATACTTCTTGCAAGATTTTTGATATTAAATCCAATGATTGTATTCTTACCGGTTTTCGTGATGATAATGTTTATATCATTGACATGCTTAATGTGGAATGTTCTACTAAATGCTTGAATGCTTTTGATGAAAATTCTTGGCTTTGGCATAGAAGATTAGGACATGCATCTTTTGACCATCTTTCTAGGATTAATTCAAAGGAATTGGTGAAGGGTATTCCTTACTTGAAGTTTGAGAAAGACCGCATTTGTGGTGCGTGCCAACTTGGGAAACAAACCAAGTCTTCCTTCAAATCAATCAAGGATATCATGTCAACTAGGCCTTTAGAATTAATTCATATGGATCTTTTTGGACCTACTAAAACTAAGAGTTTAAATGGTAGTAGATATGCATATGTTTTGGTTGATGGTTTTTCCCGTTTCACTTGGGTTTTCTTCTTGGAACACAAAGATCAAACCTTTTCTCATTTTAAGATTTTTCGAAAAAGGGTTGAAAAAGAAAAAGGTTTTCCGATTTTGAAAATAAGGAGTGATAGAGGTGGTGAGTTTGTGAACCAACTCTTCATGACTTATTGTGATGAAAAGGGAATTAAGCATGAAATGTCTTGTCCTAGAACTCCACAACAAAATGGAGTTGTAGAAAGAAAAAATAGAACACTTCAAGAGATGGCTAGGACAATGATAAGTGAATACGACCTCCCTCAATATTTATGGGCCGAGGCCGTAAACACCGCATGCTATATATCAAACCGTATTTATTTGTGCAAAAATTCTTCTAAAACATCTTTTGAAATGTATCATTCTAGAAAACCTAATGTTGCATATTTCAAAGTTTTTGGATGCAAGTGTTTTGTTTTGAATACTAAAGAGAATTTGGGTAAATTTGATGCTAAGGCTTATGAAGCAATTTTTGTTGGATATTCTACAACTAGTAAAGCTTATAGAGTATTCATTAGATCTTCTCGTACCATTGAAGAATCCATGCATGTTAAGTTTGAAGAATCTAATGTGTTTGTTGAGAATGTTGTAGAGATTGAACCATTAGGTGAAAATATGGAGAAACTATCCTTGAAGGACTCACCCGCTCAAGAAGATAAACAAGAACCTATTGGTGATGTTCAAGAGGATGAAGAGGAAAGCTCTCAACCGCTTCCCAAAGCTTGGAGATATGCTACAAATCATCCTAAGGAGCTCATCTTGGGTGATGCATCTAAAGGAGTCACAACGCGCTCCAAACTCCATGACCTATGTGGTAACTTTGCTTTCATTTCTCATTTTGAACCCAAAGGCATTCTCGAAGCCGAGACGGACCCATATTAGTTGCTTGCCATGCAAGAGGAACTCAATCAATTTGAGCGCAACCAAGTTTGGCATCTTGTTCCTAAACCCCACGATAGACCAATAATTGGTACTAAGTGGATCTTTAGAAACAAGATGGATGAGTCCGGAAATGTCATTAGGAATAAAGCTAGGTTAGTGGCCCAAGGTTACACTCAAGTTGAGGGAATTGACTTTGAGGAGACCTTTGCATCCGTAGCACGGCTTGAAGCCATACGGATGACACTAGCTTTTGCATCTTTCAAAAATTTTAAACTTTTTCAAATGGATGTGAAAAGTGCATTTTTAAATGGTTTTATAAATGAAGAAGTTTATGTTGCTCAACCTCCCGGTTTTGTTGATCATGTTCATCTTGATTTTGTTTTTAAACTTGATAAAGCTTTGTATGGATTGAAACAAGCTCCAAGAGCTTGGTATGAAAGGCTTTCTAGTTTTCTCATTTCAAATGATTTTATTAAAGGCAAAGTAGACACAACACTATTCACTAAGCATGTTGATAATGACATTTTAATTGTGCAAATTTATGTTGATGATATAATTTTTGGTTCTACTAATGAGCTTTTGTGCAAGGATTTTGAAAAGGTCATGCAACTTGAATTTGAAATGTCTTCAATGGGTGAGCTTAATTTCTTTCTTGGACTCCAAATCAAGCAATTGCAAGATGGGAACTTCATATGTCAAGCCAAATACGCAAAGGAACTCGTAAAGAGGTTTGGACTTGAAGACTCAAAGGTTTACAACACTCTCATGGCAACTGCCACCAAGCTTGATAAGGATGACCAAGGTAAAATGTTGATATTAAATTATATAGAAGTATGATAGGAAGTCTTTTGTATTTGACGGCAAGTAGGCCGGATATCATATTTAGTGTGTGTCTTTGTGCTAGATTTCAATCGTGTCCCAAAGAGTCTCATCTTATTGCGGTAAAACGTATTATTCGTTATATTAAGGGAACGATTGGAATGGGTCTATGGTATCCGAAAACCGGAGATTTCTCAATGACGAGTTATTCGGATGCCGACTATGCGGGTTGTAGAGTAGATAGAAAGAGTACTAGTGGGACATGTCAATTTCTTGGTAATTGTCTTGTTTCATGGTCCTCTAGGAAGCAAAATTCCGTAGCTCTCTCAACCGTCGAGGCGGAGTATGTTGCCGCGGGGGCTTGTTGTGCACAAGTCCTTTGGATGAAACATACTCTCCTTGATTATGATTTGCATTTTGACCATATAAAAATATTTTGTGATAATATTAGTACTATACATATGACAAAGAATGCAAATCAACATAGTAAGACCAAGCACATTGAGATTAGATATCACTTTCTTAGAGATTATTTTGAGAAAGGAGATATAGTTATTGATTATGTTTCTACGGATTTGCAATTAGCCGATATTTTCACTAAACCACTTGATTTTGCTAGATTTTCCTTCATTTGTGGTGAACTTAATGTTTGTGTTATTGAATAAAAATGTTTTCATAACCCTTTTTGATGTATGACAAAAAGGGGGAGAATAAGTTCATATGGATAGAATTATGAGTTCATATGGTTTTGGTTCCATATGAGTTTATATATGCCTTTAGTTTTTGATGTGTTTTCATGAATTCTTGTAATTTGAGTTTAAGTGTTTTGTGTTTTATATTTTCATGGCTTTTGGTTTCATGATGTTTACTTACAAATTACATTGTTTTCCCTTGTTTAATATAGCATAATTTGAGGGGGAGCTTTCTCCTCCCCTATATTTTTGTTTATAGCCTATTTGTTTTGTCATCATCAAAAGGGGGAGATTGTTGGCCCATAAGGTTACACTCTCCATTTGTTTACAGTTTTGATGATAACAAACCAAATAAGAGCTATATGGTACTAATTAGTTCGTTAAGATAAGTTTCAGGTTTGTACCATAGTTTGGAGGCCATTGCTTAGCTATTGCAAGAAATTCTAGGTTCATGAAGTAAAGAAGGCTTTTTGCACATCAAGGAAAGAACATAGAAGAGAAGGCACTAGCAAGGCATTGCATGGCTCAAGACTTGAAGATTGCTCAACAAGATTTGTTTTTAGTTTTATAGGTTTAGAATTTTGTTAAAGAATGATGGATAGGTTTGAAGCTCAATCACACACGTTTTTGCGCACATATTGTTTCTAAGATGATTTTCTATAAAATGTACAAAAATATTTTGATACAAAATCCTCTGCCTACAAATCAATTTATATGTTTTATACTTAGTACTATTTAAAGATATTTTTCATAAAAATCAAAGTCTTTTCAAAATTGTGTTTTAAATCTGGTTTTTGACCTGAGCCGGTCGACCGACCGGTCGACCGTAGCCATGACAGGTTAAGCCAGTCGACCGGCCCTGTCGACCGGAGTTCTGGCTGTGCACGTATCAGTGTGCACGTTTTTTCCGGTCGACCGGACGGTCGACCGAATGTAAGCCAGTTTGCTCTCGGGTTTCTTAGGTCGACCGGGCGGTCGACCGCTGGCCTACAACAGTCAGATTTTTGAGTAGGCGGTCGATCGACCGGTCGACCGGACTAGCCGTTTGAACAGTAAACGGCTAGTTTTCTGAGCTGTTTATTTTTTTCTTTTTCTCACTTAAGTGAGTTTAAATGACCTGTTTTGGGTTTAATACATTCTGATTAGCCTTAAAAATGTTTTATCTTCTAACCCTAGCCCTCTCCTATAAATAGGGGTGTTTGGGGAGAGATTGGATTACCTAATTACTAAAAGAAAAATCCAAAAGTTTAAGGCATTCAAAAGAGCTTGGTTTCTTGGTTTTTGTGCTGAATTTCTCTCTCAATTTCTGAAGTGTTTTCAAGAATTCTCTGATTTCATTTTCTTTTCTCTTTGCACACAAGAGCTTCATTCCTACTCATTGATTCTCTAAGGACCTTTGTAAGGGAAGAGAATTTTGAAAGAGAAAGTTTGTGGTCTTTTGACTACCAAGAGAGAACTTGTACTTGAGATTGTGGAGTTGGGTACTCCGGTGTATTTGTGACATCTTTGTGATAGTGGAAGTGGTTGGAATCCTTCTGGGGAAGGCGGGGAAGTAGAGCTGGGTGCTCGAACCTCGATAACAAATCTTTGTGTTTGCGTTGGTTTACTTTCCTTGTTCTTGCACTACTTTCATTGCCATTGTTGCTTGCTTTTGTTTGTCATTGCTATATTCACTTGTTGTCATTCATCTTGTCAATCATTGTCCCATACAACAAGGTTGCATTGCGCACCTCCAACTCTTATTTACGAGGAATCAGGAGGAAGGAGTTCAGAACCCTTCACGGGGCATTCGGCTCTTAGTCTTACTTTGGGAGATTGTTGCATCATATTTTTAAATTGTGCATTGATTAGCATTATCACCTATTCACTCCCCCTAGGTGATTTTCACTTGCCAATGTAGTGCTTGTGTTTGGGAAGGGCCGTGCATGCCGGTACCACAATCTAACATTCCTGGTATTGAATCAGGACGGGCCGCAAGACCTTAATAACTGAGACCACGACCCTACACAAAACGAATAAGTGGTGTGGTGCCATAATTCGGGCAAAGCCCAATAATTGAACAACTGAATAACTAGGTAGCCAGTACTACCTTGGTTCCTCATGGTGGAACCTAATCTCGGTTAACCATCCTAAGTCCTTCCAAAATACATGACATACATTATCAGGTAATTATCCTTTTTTCTGAGTTATGATGTCTTTTATTAACATGCCAATAATATAAGTTATTATTAAAATATAAAGTAACTGAATATCTCCAACAACTGTTGATGTCACTAATAACTGATATTTGATAACTGACAACTGATAACTAATATCCATAACTGGCAACCAATAACTGACATCGTTTATAAAATACTGGAGACGTTGAGTTGCTAATAGCAACAATCTTATTAATAACTGGTAACTGTCCTAAAACTCTGAAAATAAGATCATTGATATAAAACAAAACAACAATAATGTATAATAAAATAAATCATCAAATTATAAAATAAGAATGAAAGTTAGGCAATATCATATTGTGGCTTCGGGACATGTAAACTACGCTTGAAACCTTCCTTAGTAAATTTATCACCATCTGAGAGACATAGTAGACTACGCCTAGAACTAGCCTCTTTTTTCAGATTTAATAAAAGACACAAGCAGTAAGTCTCCATCTATTAAGCGAGCGGGTTGAGCATTAATGGTCATGCTCACAATAACCGAGTCATAAGAGTTTCTAGGGGTCAGCCCTACCCCCAACCGCGGCGTCACGGCTCCTCTCACGTAGGTAAGTCCTCCAAGGGTGCTACAGTTGGATGTTATAGCCTCCATACTGCATGCGTTGGACTTATTAGAGTTTAACTCAAACTTACTAGCTGTATTATAAGCATCATCACCATATACAAGGGGCATTAACTACAATGCTACATATAGGATAAAAATATATTCAGGTTGATGCTCCACACAAGTAACACTGGTCCAACTTGTTTCTACCACATTGAACATCTTTCATAGAACCAGCTCCCAATCAAGTAGGTTAGATTCTCGCTATCGGTGAACTCTACTATGGGTTTAATCCCATCTCCCTCGATGATTCTAGAACCACACACCTAGAAAAATTCCCTTTATTAAGATGGATTTTATAATGTCCAGGGCCAAACATAAGCTTAACAGTTTTATATTTTCAAGTGGTGATAGTTAGAGGTTAACTCTTCACCAACACATACTTATAGATCTCGACACCCTTTATCAAATTGAACCTATAGAGTCCCGGGTGACATTGTATCTTAAGAGATTTTGAGTTTAATGCAATAATAATCTATCATTTTACGTAGGGCTCCCCATTGGGTGAAAAGCAACAAGTATGAAATATTATTTTATCAAAATAATAATTTTAATCCATGTAAGTAACTGATCAAACTAGTCAATACTGAAATCATAAAATTTCTAGTAACTGAACATGTACTTGAGAGAATTCTTTAACATCTATTCTACTCACTTTATTAGAAAACAATGATGATGTAAAAGATTGGATTTTTTATCTTATAAAATGATTGTAAATTGGTTCCTTGCCGGATAACAAAGTGCACGCCCCACTTCCCAAAATACGCTGAAGCGGAGACGCGACAAGAGTCGGCGGCGCATATACGCAAGGAAAATATCTCACGTATACGCGCTAAGCCTTAAGTAACCCGAACAAGCTATAAAATCTACCACGAATAAATCAATATCACTGCAATATGACATATAAATATCTAACACAATGATAGCAGATGAATAAAGGAAAGAAAATGGTAACTGGATGCGATAAAGATAGAATTAAGAAATAATATGAATAAAGAGCAAGAATACCTATAATCAAGAAAAATGAGACTCCAGCTCCTCGTAACGTGTACGATCACACGAACACCTGAACAATATAAGAAGGTGTCCAATACCCTGGACGTGCGAATCCAGGGTAGTCAGAAGCGACCTAATGAGTGTGTGTGAAAAAGGAGAAGTGCTCGTGCATATAAACAATATGTACATATAACAATATGATAAACTGCAGACAGAAAATAACTAAATAACATGTTAAACAAATAACTGAAGTATAACTGAATAACTACAAGTATGTAGAGAAAAGGCAACTATTACAACTGTAAACAAACAACCAATGTCAAGATGTGTAACCTAGCATATGTCACTAGTCTGATATATAATCTGGTCATGTGTACAATCATATGTCATAAGGCAGGGTATCAATTCAGAGCATAACACCTGATTAAATGATTTATTATTATGACGGAGAATATGAATGTATTACATTCAAGTTATTCAATGATAATCATTAGTGTCCTTTGTTATTCTTGTCCCTTTTCCACCGGCGTCCCACAACACCGACAGTTCACACTGGAGCCCGTACTTCCAATAGAACTCATCTGAATTCTGATATGCAGGTACCATTATTCGAATAAGGGAGAGACCAAATAACATATGCTCATGGCGTTATCATCATACAAGTATGTGTGGATGTTAATATGCACCGAGAATGCATATCACGCTAACACCAGGCGGCACAGGCAGGAGGGAGGAAGTAGCCCTACAGATTTAAGAGGTGGCCCCCACAGATTCAAGAGGTGGCCCCCATCACGTGTGTGGTATGGCACTTTGCTCCATGTGGCACTTTGCTCTGAGGGTTGATACAGGAGGCAGCCCCACAGATTCAAGAGGTGGCTCCCACAGATTCAAGAGGTGGCACCACGTGTGTGGTGTGGCACTTTGCTCTGTGTGGCATTTTGCTCTGTGTGGGGAATGGATTTTAGAGGTGGCCCCCATGGATTCAAGAGGTGGCCTCCACCATGTGTATGGTGTGGCACTTTGCTCCATGTGGCACTTAGTTCTATTCAGGATCCGCCGGACGCTAGCACGATTGTGGGATACATACTCGTCATCCCGACACCAGGCATGCTCTATCGGAAACCGGTCTGACTGTGTTATTAATAAGAGTAACAGTGCAGGGGGACATGAGTACAGGGGATACAGGAGTTCAGGGGTATAGGAGTTTAGGAGTACAGGAGTACCAGATGTCTGATAGCAGTATAATAATCATGCCAAGGTCCCCGTAAAAGTGATAATCATGAATATGCAATATAATACAGGTGTCAGATGTAATATTATCCAGTCAGGTGTCACAGTATAAGGTATACCTTCACTAGTCCTGAATCAATATTGGTACAAGAAATGATGCTAATAAATATTCAGATCAATAAAATAAATATGGTGAATGTTCACTGACGTCTCATGAAGCGATACAGATAATCACATTGGTAAGATACATCAGATAGTCATATGAAATGATAAAAGTAAAACACAAATACATGTAAACAATGGTAAATAAGGAATTTAGACAAAAGCAAACACTCACAACAAAATTAAACAATACTAAAATACTCAATGAGAAGACAAAAAACACTCACAACACAATTAAAAAAATTAAATAAAGAAAAGAAACATTCACAAAATAGAATTATAGAAAGAAAAGAAAACACTCACCTGAACTCGATCCCAAGTCCAAAGCACTGAAATCATAAGGCGCTGATAAATCTACATAGTTCATTCAATAGGAATTGTTAGATTTTTAAAAGGATATTTTAAGGAGTTTAAATCTTGATTAATTAGTTTGGGAGTTAGAAATATGATTCTCTGAGTTTAATGAATTTAGTAGGTTTAATTTAAACCAATTTCTAATTTTTTTGTTGGATTTTTAATAGGCTTTAAATCATTAAAATACTTACGGGTATGAATTTGCCATTAAGGGAAAAGGTCTAAAGTGGGTGATTTGAATTAATTTCATATTAGTACTTGTCTAAAATTTTTATCATAGAAAATAGAAGAATTGTAGATATTATTTATATTTTTCTCTATTTTTTGATATTTTTAATAAATTATTTTAATATGTCAATTCACCTTTCTTTCTTCTTTCTTTCTTCTTTCCTTTTTTTTTCAAATGCAACAGCCCAGGCCTCTCAGGCCCAGTCCAAGTCCAGGCCCAGGCCCAGGCCGGCCGGACCAGGCCTGGTCCGAAATTTTCTTTTTTTTTTTTTTTTTGGATAACAGGGCCCAAGGCCCTGTTGCTAGCCAAACCAGGCCGGCCCTGGCCTGACCGGGCTAGGCTTGGCCAGGCCAGCCCAGCCCAGCTCGGCCAGGCCTACCCTGGCCTGGACCAGCCAGGCCAGGCCGCGGCCTAGGCTGCACAGACCAATGGCTGGTCTGTGCAGCGGCAATCAAGTTTTTTTTTTTAATTCTTTGTTAAAAAAATTCAGAAAAAAATATGTAATTAAAATATGGGTTGGTATATCTTCACATGTATTTTAGTTGGATTTTAGATTAGGTTTTGATGTATACAAAAATTCGTAGATAGCCCTAGTAATTGATATGGTATTGAATAAATATTTTTATTGTTCTAATTTAATTTATTTTTTTAAAAGAAAGATTGAAATTAAATTCACAAGTTATATCTACCTACTTGAGTTGTTCTTTCTTAGTTGCTCCTCATTCTCTGTACCTCGAAGCCCTTTTCGTTCATGATCCGCCTGAGGAGAAGGAAAAGATGAAAGTGGGGAGAGTTTGGATTAGGGTTTTTTCTTAAGGTAGAAGAGAAAGAAAGAGTTTGGTTCTTTATATAGGTTATTAGATATTTAAAAAACTTGAATTCTAGTTAGGTTTAGATTGCTTAATTTAGTAGTTCAGATAATAATTGAAGATTGCTAAAAATCTCAAGGAGACTCTTTTAGATATGATTTTTGTTGGGATATAAATTAGGATTAGTTAAGATTAATGAAAAAGATTTGATAGGATTTTGATTAGGATTAGGATTAGGTTTTGAGTTAATGGGTAAGGATCTCAATGGTAATTAGTTATAGATTATCGGGTTTTAGTTGAAAGAAATAAGTAATATGAAGAATAAGAAAATAGAGAGTAGGCTCGTGGGCTTTGTTTTTGGGCTTAAAGAAAATAGAAAAAGATGAAAATAAGAAAGTGGGTTTGGCTCATGTGTGGGCTTAGTATAAAAAGGAAAAGAAAATAAAAGGAAAAGGGGAATGGGTTGAGCTTTGGGCTTGGAATGAAAATAATAATATTACCCAATAATAATAATTTAAAATAACTAAATATAAGCAATAAGAGTACAAGTCATAAACAATAATAATATTAATAATGATACTAAATCAAGTTAATTAATAATAATAAGCTAATAGGTAGAGTCGGGTAAATTTTTTAAAAGTAATAATATGGTATTATTAAATTGGGGATATTACACAAAGCATCCTAATTTGCCTAACCATTTATTTGCTTAATAGTCTATGAACTTTCATCTTTGGAAAATTATCATTGCCTCAATCTAGTGATAAGAATATAGAGTTTCATTTTCTCTGTACATGCAAATAGTTCATGTTTTAGCAAATTAATATAGTTCTTTAACTTTGAAAATTGTAAGTAATCATTATGATATTTGAGAATATTATACAATGATAAACACATGTAAATTCCTTTTTTCATAGCTCAAAATCCAAGTGATATATATATATATATATTAAGTTGAATACCATAAAAGGATTTTGTAGCAGTGTTACTACAATAGTAAGGGATCACTTTAGATTAAGTAAAATATGACAAAGAAATTTAGTAAACTATACTAATAATTATATAAAAAAATTTGTTTGCATAAGAGGAGATATGTTTTGGAAACAAAATCAAAAGTAAAGATTGATAATGAAGATGGATATTGTTTATATATATATTTATATAGATGAATTACAGACAAAAATTATTTAATAATAGAATTTTTATTTTTATCAAATAATTTTCCCTTTGTAATAAAGAAATTTTTTTGTTGAATAAATAAATAATTCATGTTTTTAATATAGCTTCGATAAGGACTAATAATTTTTCTTAAATAAATATAGTTTAATAGAAAATAAAATTTTCTTTGAGTAATATGGGTAGGAGAGTATTCTAATTCCAAGAACATGTTTATCATAATAAATAATAGTTTTAAATAATTCACTGATATCTCTCTAAACATAAAATGATCGTTCATTTGATTTGCAATAATCAAAATATTCATATCAGCTTTAGTTCACATGATAGCTAAAATCAAATTCTGCATACTGACATAATATGCACGTGGTAATATCTTACTCATTGGCTAACCCATACAATGGTAATTGGATAATCTCATACACTAAATAGTGAGATTAAATAAGGGATATGTGACAACTTGAATTATTTTATTCTATTATAATTCATATGATTTTATTACACATGTAAGAATTTTAAGAGTTGGCATAAAGTCAATCAAATTTTCTTTATAATCTCAGTTTGGACAATTTAGCAATTCAGATATATAATACAAATTTTAGGGCTAGAATTTCTTTTTAAGTTGATTCTCAATTACTAATTGTACCAAGTCCATTGTTAGGTTAGTCAAACCTCAATTTTACCAGTCCAATTGGCCTGGTTGACATAACTCAGGTAGGAGATTTTTTTTACTCTTAGCGTTCCTTAATTAAAGAACCACGTTGAGTACCCTTCCTTAGTTGGACATCAATCGTACATAATTTGGGAAAATGATTTACCCTTCATTTTTCTTATCCTATTGAGTTAGAGATCCTTACGAGTCAACTTCTATCCTAGCTACATGTAGCGCATAAAAATGATGTGTATTTTCTACAAGATAAAACCATAAGAAGAATTAACTATTTCATCATACGTTCATAAAGTCATAAGTGATCTGGACTGATGTGTACATATGATATTGCATATAGCATACAACAAACACGTGGGTGATTTATTCGCTTTGTGTTATATTCTTGTCTATATTGCAGACTTGCACGAATTGGACTTAAGGGCATAACTCAATACAAGATAAGGTGGGGAAGTCATTACCTTTTCTTAGCCCAAAAATCACCTGCCCACTTACATAACCTAAGCCCTAATAAAAATTGATAGATGTTGGCCCCTAGGGACATCTCGGACTCATTAAGAGATTGACCGACGGTGAAACATGTTTGAATTATACTCTTGTAAAATCAGTATCTAAGGTTGGGGATTAAGAGGTTACGCCTTGAAGATACCGTAGTTTGGTATAATTAAGACCCGTTGCTTACGCACGGATACCTCCCACCGTATTTTGTCCCTACCTGGCCGATTAGCTTGTGGTCGGATTTATACAACAACCTTCCTGGGTAATCGCCCAGTTAAGAGTCATTTAGGTCTAGGTCAATCCTAGTATAGGCTTAGTTTTTATTTTTTTCTTTCTTTTTTGTTTGTTTGTTTTTTTTGTGATTGTTTGGAAAATGGAATTCAACAACAACAATTTTTTCAATCTAATATAAAACCATATTTCACACAACCTCATTTGACTCGGATAACTTTGACCGACTTTTTATAACATGAACCAATCAAATAGGTCGGATTAGATTTATCTGACTCAATATGGCCCATTCTCCTAATCTTAAACCATAATTTTCAAAATAATTTTCACTTTTCACAGAGTCAATGGGGATTCATCTCCCCGAGTCAAATTTTCAACCACTTTGTCCATAAATTCTACAATATTCACAAACTTTTTCACATCATGCTTCATATATTCTCACAACAATCCATAGAAAAAATCTGAGTAAGAAAAGAGTATAGAAGACATGCTTGAGTCCCAACAAAATAAGCTCGACTCACAATCTTTCCAAAACCAAAATTCATACGCATCATCTTCAGTTCAAAATAGAAACCATCAATCTGGAAATGAATATGCTTGAGTCCGAGCAACAATCGCAAAGTCTGATGGACTCACCATTTCAGCAAAATTTTCAAAACCAATCTTCATACCCATCTTTTCAAGCCCAATCGCAAAAAATGATGAACCAATCGACTATGAAAAGCATCTTGAAGCCATGACTCAGGTTCAAATCGCTCATAATCATGACATAGATATAATGGTCAAAACTTTTCATTCTCACCCTTTGACCATTCTTGATGTCACTAACCATTCTGTTAGAGTCAAAGAATCATGTTGTTTTGGAAACCAAGATTCAATTTCGGTAAACTCATTTAAACTTGACCAACATCAAAATTTTGAAAACCACATTGGCATTTTGACAAGTTATCCCTTTTCTGAGATTGAACTTGAGAATGAATGTGATCTTGAACCTCAACTTGGTAATTCAATTTTACTTCCGATTCGATAATGACTTCAGTGTCATCACCTGATTGCAATCCTTTTTCTTAGTCATTATTGGATCATGTGCCAGTCCATCTTGAAATTGAATTACACATCTTTTATAATCAACAAATTGAACTTGACCAATTTCATACTTTTGAAAGTTCTATTGACAAATTGGCAAGTTCTCATTTTTATGAAATTGAACTTAAAGAAGTATGTGATTCAGATTCTTAAATTTGTGATCCAGTTCAAATACTTGAATAAATATTGACTCCTATTTTGCTACCCGATTTGAGCAACATTTTAGAGTCAGTTTTGATTCCCATACCTATCATTCTTGAACTTGAATCACCAACCTTTGAAAGTCACATTTCGTTGTGGGGAAATGAATGTGGATTAGAGTTAACTTCTTGATTTGGACCCCCTTCCTGAACAAATTCTGACTTCTAACCTTCACTTGACTTTAGTCAATTTTCTGAGTCGATTATAGTTCATGTACTTCCTGAGTCCAAATCAATCATTCCATCTTTCATACTACATTTTGGGACAAGGGTGTTATAATAATGACTCTGAAATTATTTTTAAATTTGAACATTATATGAGGTAAAATTCTTAATAAAAACATTCATGTATACATCATAATTATGGGTTATATTAGAGAGGTCTCTTGTGGGTTCCTCCAGACTTCATGCAATTTGGATTAGGCCGCATTTCGTGGACAATCAGACCACCACCGGAACCATCACCTGAGGTAATTTCTTCTTCTCTCTCTATTTGTTTCATGCATATATATATTCACGATGCATTGAGAATAATGCATTAGATAAGTGTGGGGGAGAGTCTACTAAAGAGTTTTTAGATTTTTTTTCTTTTTCACTTCTTAAAAATCTTCCTTTTTGTATAGGAATTTTCCATTTCTTAAAAACTTTTTGAAATAAGAGACAAAGTTTTGATCTATTTTTAAGAAAATAATGATGATCTTAGAAATTAAGAAAGCCTTAATTATGACATCTTAAACCTAGTCGAAATAATAGATTTTGTTTAAAATTATAGGTTAAGTAAGAGAGATTGGAGAGAGAATTTTATCTTAAATTTTTTGCCTTAGATAGTATGGCACTTCACACTTACACATTTTTGGGATGGAAACAAAGACCTCAAATGTCATAAAAATAAAAAAATAATATATATATGGTATATATGAAGAAAAAAAACCATTTATTAAGCTGGATAACTATACCTTAAGAAGCATGATATATATATGGTATGTTAGATGGAAAATTTCTTCATATGAGATGCATTGCCTATGTGATTAATCTTGTTGTAAGTGATGACCTTAAAGACGTAGGAGATTTGATTAATCAGATCTGTTGGGCCGTGAGATATATTAGGAAATCTCCATCAAGGCTAGCAAAGTTTAAATGTCATTGCGACAGAGAAGCTTGTATTTACTAGTTCTTTATGCTTGGAAGTGTGTACTAGGTAGAACTCCACCTATTAATGTTGGTCATTGTGCAACATATGAAAAGGATTTTAATACATTTTTTGAGGAAGATTCAACTTCCGTGCAGAGGAGGACAAGTATAAGTTTCCTACGAAGAATGATTTGACAGATGCTAGGAGGTTGTGGACAGTGCTTAAAAAATTCTATGAACTAACACTGCGTGTGTCTGGGTCTTTGTATGTGACAAGCATTACACATGTTGCATGCGATCAGATGATCTTAATATGGAAAGCATTGTGGTTAGAATGAGGGAGAAATTTGATAAGTATTGTGAAAGTTGGGAGAATATGAACATGTTGACTTATATTGCGGTGCTTCTTGATCCCCGAAACAAGTTGGAGGTTTTGGTCTATGTTCTTGATGATATTTGGTGAAGGTGTTGAAGAGAAGCAAATTTATCGTAAACACTGCAATTGCATTGTATAATGAATATAAAGTCAAATATGAAACTATTAATCAAGAAAGAACGAGTGGGCAATCAACCAATGAAGGTTCAAGTATTGCTAGCATTCCGGCCATTCCTAGTGCAAGAGCACGGTACATAAAGAGAAGAAGAACACTCAGTGAGGAGATACAATCAGAGTTAGCAAGGTATCTAAGTGAAGCAATAGAATGTGAAAGTCCTAATTTTGACATTCTTCATTATTGGAAAATCAATAGTGAAATGTTTACCATCCTTTCTAAAATAGCACGTGATGTGTAGCCATTCCTATCTCTACAGTGGCTTCTGAATCTGCATTTAGTACCGATGGATGAGTCCTTGATCCATTAAGGTGCTCCTTGACTCCTAAAATTGTACAATGTCTTATCTATACCGCAGATTGGCTTCGGTCTTTCATGGCAACACAAAGAAAGACAAGTGTTGAAGAGGATTGGATGAACTTGTGAAGTTGGACATAGGCATGCATTTATAATATAATGAAAACTTTTTGTACCGGGATTTTCTTTTTTAAGGTGCAAATATTTTTTTGATTATAT